>JALJCO010014388.1:0-146746 GCA_023101725.1 Atherinomorus stipes | reverse complement strand
ATAAAAAAGATTTTGTCCTACTGAAAACAGTGCAAAACCCAGAAATGTTGAATCTGCAATGGTAAGAGAGCAAATAATCACGTATGAGCTGCTACCACAGAACCACAAATTACTCAGGCGACACAAATATTTTAGAAGAACGACTCATATCTCTGTTTCCCTTTATTTATGCCTCTTTGGTACATTCAAACCTTCAGACCTAACATAAAAAACATTTACTGAAGTCAGGAAAAACTAAGTTTGACTCATTACGGTGTGGGCGAAAACATCTGTGGGAGTCCTGGAGTGTCTCGTACCAGTATGTTACAGTAGCAGTAAACCATTTGGGACCTGTAGGTTGTGGAGATGGGTCTCTGTGGATTGGATTTGTCTCCCACAGATGCCATCAGATCCCATCAGACAGGTGTCTGGGGAGTTGGGAAGGCAGGTGAACACCTCAGAGTCTTTGTTATGCTCTCTGAGCTCTTCCTGGGGGAAGATTTTCCTTTACGATACTGGTTCGCAAAAATGCTTCTGGTCTGTGGGTGGAAAATGTCAAAGTAACATCAAAGCTGGATCCACACTGCACTCTAATAACATGATACTGTAGATAGATAGATAGATAGATAGATAGATAGATAGATAGATAGATAGATAGATAGATAGATAGATAGATAGATAGATAGATAGATAGATAGATAGATAGATAGATAGATAGATAGATCTTTTTTTACTTATTTGAGTGGCCAACATTTTTTCGCTTTTAGTAATCAAAAAAAAATTCGGACAATGGAACAAGCAAAATTTTCTTTAAAAAATTTCTTGAAATAAGATGCATTGCCTTAAAACCAGATCTAACAGTATATCTCACTGAAATGTTTCTCTTTCAGTAATTTTGTCTCATTTTGAGTTTGATGAAATATTTGACAAGAAATTAGAAAAAATATACTTGCTAAGATTGGGGTTTTTGCAGTGCACAAGGGTCGTACACGAGACAGTACACGATACATGATACACGATATTGGGTCCACAAGAATGAGACGAGATTTTTACATTACTTTTGAAAAACCAAAATGACAAAATATGGCTTGGAAAAGATTGACATATTTATATAAAACACAAAACAATGCAGGTACATTCAGAAATGTTTTATGCTTTGCATCCATGCATGACTGAAGCATGAGCTTTCACAGTGCAAACAATGTGTGCAAAACTGTCAGTACAGAGTAAAAAAAAAGTGCAAACAGAGACACTAGTTTGGTTTTCAATTAACAGTCTACAACATGCTACAGTACTTTTAACTTTCTTAAAGAAAGAGTGAAGAGTGTAGACAAAAAACTTATTTCCACACTCTTCATTAAAAGGCATTATTATCTGACATGAAGCCAGGGTGAGATCAGCCGGTGGCATCTTCAAGAGTTTAATTTTCAGTCTGGGTCATAGAGCAGAGGTGCATGTTTCCTTCTCTGCAGCTGGGAGCAGAGATGCTGCTGCGTGAGGATTGAGCCTCTGTGTTTCTGAAGGAGAGAGGGGCCTGGGGGGGCACTCGCTGTTAGAGAAGAGTAAACAATATGTACTTTCACGCCAGTCTCCAAAAGTCTCCACTACTACCAGAAAAAGTCATCAGATTTGTTGCTCGTCACTTTTTGGGAAAAAAAAAGCTCTCTGAAAACTCACACAATATTGCAACGAAGTTGGTAAGTTAACACTGATACTGCTGTTCTTGTCAGTTTCTGGCAGACTAGACGTTGACCAGATGCATTACTGCCCCCACAGGTGACCCACGAGAAAACATTTCATTTAAACGAGAAATATTGCCGCAATTTAATCTCTCGAGATCGCCCTAGTTTCAAGATGTTCACTTTTTTTATACTTAAATCAAGTAAACTTACTTGAATTTTTGAAATGCATTTTTATTGTAATTTTCTTCACTTTTAACTTCATCCCAACAGATCAAATGAACACCCCCATTATCAGCGCCTGGTGGATAATGCTACGTCTTATATTGCCAATAAGATAGACTTTAGTAGACCCTACTGCACATCTAGGGAACATACTGCCAATATAACTTCTGTCTATTTCTGATCTTCTGATATTGCATCTTTAGCTATGCTTGCATATCAGCCCAGTCTCACTAGAGAACGTGAGTTAAACTCACGTGTATAATATTACTGGACAGACACTACTTGATGTCACTTGTAGGTTTCTGAAGAGTTGAATTGAAGCTCGGTGGGCAGTTCCCACCACTACCATTTTGGCAGTGTTGCATGTCTCATCACTCCCAGAAAAAAACAACAATGGACAGAAAGGTGTAGCAGAGACGGGGGCTGTGAGCGTGTGGATGATTGATTTACACCCAACAACCCTGAGCCAACGGGAGCAAACGGAGATAGGTGGGCTGAAGCTAAAGGCTTCTTTGTAGTCATCCATAAAGTGCTCTATGTAGGTCATGGAGAACTTCTCCGTCATCTCCGACTGAACAAAATATTTTTTAAGTGTCTGTCACTCCATCAAGGGACAGCGGAGAACACAAGGGCTGTGACTGGTCTATCAGAACCTAAACACTGGCAGCGCCATCTTAAAAAACCCCGGCTAGCTTACGAAGACGCAGATTTGACTTCAACTGAAGAACATTTGGCCGAAGAAGTGAGGTAATACCAAAATCTCTCCAGCGTCTCCATTTTTGCATCAAAATTATATCTGTTTCATTGTTATTCAGCTGCAGCAACAACAGCAGTCTTCCTCTCTCGGACGCCATTGCTCGCTGTAACCGGAAACAAAATAACCTCTGAGGTTATGACCGAGGTTACCGACCACTGGCATCGTAGGATTAGGCCAATGTCTTGCGTAGGGACCCCTACTGATCGGGCGTGAAATTGCACTGTGTATCCGGCACCATGATGGAGAACCATGAAGGCTCGAGGGGTCCCATGTAACCATGTGCTGTATTTTGTACAACCATGAACATTAGTTCAACCCTTTGCTGTGGGCTAACATTAGTATTTCAAATTCTTTCGTAAAACTACGTTGGAAGCAGTTTCAATCTTTTAATTTTTTTTTTTTCCAAGCATTTTATTTTAGTTCTGTAGTGAAATTCTAATCTTATCTTTCTGGTGATACTGTGTTGAGAATGGTACTTGTTTACAGGTCAAGCTTTCATAACATCAAACATGCACCCACTCATTAACAACTGGCATCAGTTTTTAAGCGTGTCCACAAAAAGGGACTAAAGGGGCTGAGGAATATAAATGTGTTCATTCATGAGGTCCATTGTGTGGATTATCCAAATGATTTGCCATTACTTCTACTGAATAATTCTATGTTTTTAATGAATTCATGTCTATTCAGTGCTTCATGAGCACATCTAAAAGAAGTTAGTCACCATTCTGGCGTAAACATGGTTCTACATCACCTGAATGAGAGGCTAATAAATTCAATCCCACAAACAGAAGGGTAATCTCTGTAACTTTATCTTGATTAATCTTCCACTGCAGCAAAGTCTTAACCTTTCCTTCATGTCTATTCCAATCTCACAGCTCTGTCGGCTTATAACAACACAGGATGACATCAAACAGCAATCTTACTTGACTGAGCATATGCTAGTCAAGGCAGCTGCAGCCAAGTGCATCTCATTACCTTAACACCACTTGACGTGTGCGGCGCAGTAGGTACGGTGTAATAGGACACCAGGTGAGAGAGGCAGATGTTTGACTGACCCCATGCTACACGCTTCCTGACACCGCTATGATCTTCTGCAGCTAAACAAGTAGGGCAACGGAGCAGTGGAGCGAATCATGTGCTTTATATTAATGTATTTGGTTTTAAGGGAATACCACCACTTGATTTTGCATGCTGTCTGAATACACAACAGCAGTCCCGTCTTTATTTATGCAGCTGAACAACTCCCTGTCTGTGTAATGGTCCCTAAGCAGGCAAATTAATCTGAAGTAATCAGAAATGAATGAAGAACAATGATATAAGGGAAAAACGGGAGCAGCTGCAGTGACTCCAACACGAACGGTTTGTTTTGTGTTATTATAGGACGACACTCCTTTACCCAGACCAGACTCAGCCTGCCATTTATTGTCCTCACGAGGATCAGCTCTCACATCCTGGTCACATGTCAGGTTAGAGTTTCTGCTCTAAAAAAGCTGCACATGTTTGAATGAGTGTTACGTTTGAGTCTGAATCTTTAAAGCTGCAGGAAGCACGATTTTCATGCAATCACAGGCACCCACTGGGGCTGCACAGAAAGAGAGACAAGTATTGCACCTCAGACAACTGAGACACTGGCGCTGTAATCTGTTTGCCTTAAATTTAATTTTCATGTCAGGTGTGTACACTATTTCACCCACAGGGAATGATAGATTGAAACTTTTCGTAGAAGCGGTAGGATGGTGCACCCCTGGGAGAAAAAGGGACTCAACAGTTTTAGATCATTTCCTTTCACAGCAGAAGAGAGGAGCATACCATATAGTTTATATGTTACAGGACTCCTAGAGTCTTATGTCTCAGTTATTTTGCACAGTTTGTAGGCAACACCTGCGTGACATTGCCAAGGGCATCTTTTAAAAAGGAAATGCTCCCCTTACATACATCCCCTGCTAACTGGGCAAACAGTGTAATTCAGGTCTGTGGTACACATGATGCATGAAGGAAGAGGCTTCGGATAGATTTCTGCTGCAATGATACAGCAGAGTTGCAGGGATATTACAATGCCGAGTGCACTGAGACAAGTGGTTGTGGAGGAATACAAGCTTCAGGCATAAAGAGTGAATGTGCAATATGCTCTGCAAAAGCAAACAGCAGCTTTGATGACTGTAAAGCAGAGAGCATTGTAAAGCCACAGTGACTCACTTCAAATTTCACTCAGAAAGCCCTCCAGGATGGCCTCCGTCTTTAATGCAAACACAGTGAAAATGGTGAGCATCAGCAGACTATTATGGCCCCCATAAGTGCGGTACAGTAATGTGTGATAGCGTGGACTGCGGCTTTAAAGTTCAATCACAGCCTTTTCAGAAAATATGATCACAGCATCAGGCAGAAAATAGAGCAGGACATAAGACTGAGGGAACGTAACTCAAATCATTTACACCACTCTGCCAATGATGGAGCAGTTTCAAGCCCAGAGATTTCTGCAGAGAAAATAACAATGCAGATAGGCGCTGAGCAGTGCGCTACTCTCAACCACAAGGGAGGTCAAAGCTGACGGCGAGAAAGAATTCATATTCAGGGAGCTATGAAATATGAGCTTTGTGTGCTGCCAAATTGATTTAGCTGTAAAAATTCTTTTCATTTTGTTCCATAAAGATGCTCACACTTTTAAAGCTCCACAGCCTCGCGAAAGAGCCCACTATGATATGCTTACAATTTACAGCCAAGGTCATAATCTGAGCAAGACTTCCTCTGCATGCGTAATGCTGCCTTCAAAAAGGCTGGAATGGAAATCATGGTTTTCAGTTCAAAAAAGTTAGTAATTCTCTGGTACTCTGATTAGTTTAATGCTTGGGTGGATCGGCCCTGCTCCCTGAGTTAAAAGAGAATACCAAGCGGAGATTTTTTAAATTCATCCTTCTGGTGCCCCTTGATGACATACTGTCTCTCACAAAGAAGCTGATTTGTTCAAAATGAAAAAAGTAAGCATGATAGCATGAGGAATAAATTACCTGGATAAAATCTGTCTGGTTTGTGAAAGACATTTGGACTGTGTGAGTCTCTCATCAATGGATCACTGCGCTGATTGTAAAGCTGCAGTGAGTCACTTTAAATTTTACTGACACCGCCTGTAGACATATTTCATAAAATGTGAGCTGTCTTTTCCCCAACAGCTTGTGTAGCACGGCAGGGTGACAGGATAGATTGTTGCAATGATTGGATTATTCAAACAAATCAAGATGACACGGTAATTATGATGTGACAAAGGCTGCAGAAAGAAGTGTTACTGTCTGTTGCTCTGATATGAAATCAAGTATAGGATATAGCCTAATAGATTAGTTTTAGTCATTTGTTTTATCCACCTTTTGTTTTATTTAAAGTATTTCCTGATTCAACACTTCAGTTCTAAATGATGTCATTAAAAAAAAAAAAACTTATAGAGCTCATTGGTTAAGTTTGGCACATTTCACAGTGTGGTATGTACGAACACACAAAAAACCCAAATGAATATTTTGTGCATAAGTTTTCAGTGTCCCATTCTTCCTGTGAATATTTCAAAGGGTGCAAAATGCCCAGTTCCTATCTTAATCCCTACCCCTACTCCTTATTCCCCTAAGGAATGGGACAACCCTTCGAAATCATCATGCGCCATAACAGTCATCCGTGGTGCAGTAAACTGATATCATGGTTGTTTCTGGAAGAGTTCGTAATACCATCTGCAGCATTGAATTGTCAATAGATGGGTTTCCCGTTTACAAACATTGGCAGTTGCGTGTGCAACCAGAGGGCAAAAAGCCTGTGTTTGTACTGCAGCCAAACACGCACTCATATCATTCATAAAAATGTAAAGTAACCTGACGAAACAAACATAGATCGTTGTGTTTTAAATTATATTGTATGAATCTGTATTTTGATGACGGATAAAAAAATACCGACGCAGCGTTGCCATTTTGTGTTTCTATTACCATTATACTAACTTGACAAGGGAGTCATCATCTGGAAACAGCATTTTTCATGTTAAAACATGGATATTAATCATGTTGGACCTCATTTGAGATTTGCCTGAACAATTTGAGTTAGAAAGCGGCTTAAACTTTCATTTAGACTCTTTGTTAAAACCAAAATAAGCCACAACGGTCTGCTGTCTACAGCAGGTGTTGTCTTCACCACCTCCATACAGGAGCAACTTTTACTAGTTTGGGATTAAACCAGGCAAAGACGACATCATCACTACGTTTGGAAATGAGGTGATTCCATCTGTTAGGGACTCAGCTGCATTGCTGTTGGTGAGTTTTGCTGCTTGTGGAACATTATGCTAACCTGACTCCGCCAGATGGATTTGCTCCCGCATATCCATCTGGGAATCATCCGTTGGAGTAGTTTTGGGAAGGGGCGAAAATACTGGTTAGTTGATTGGATAAGGCATCTGTCTATCACCACCTATGTTGGTGATAGATGGGCCAAATCAACCAATCAGATCAACGAAGCATATAACGTACTAACAGTGCGACAACTAAAACACAACCACAAGCCAGGCTACTCTTCCTGCTGCCGGAAATGGCTCGTTAGCTCAGCAAACAAGAAACATGTCGGCAGTAATTCCGATAAAACTTGGAGCGATAGCGGCGCTGACGCTAGTTTCATCTGCTGAAGCCACTATGTTGTTTAGACTGTACTGTCGCTTCTCGTTGCGTCACACCTCAACCCACCTCAAAGCCAACGCTGATTGGACGTTCGTTTGGTGAACTGCTCCAAATTCTCTTTAACAGAAAGTAACCAGACTGATCTGCGAGTAAAAACCTGAAGCTCGCGAGATCAGGATGGTCTCACAAGGCTACATTATGCTTTATTGTGTATGAAATCCTGGCAGACAGTAGACAGACTAGCTAACTGCTAATAAGCTAATGGTATAAACGCCATCTGATTCCCCATACTTCGTATTAAATCTCCAAGATGCGTTGTCATGCAGCGTGAATGTTTGTAAACCACAGTAAGTTTTTTATTTTTATTTTCCGTGTGAGCAGTAGTACGGCTGTCACACACAGCTACAGTGTTTACAGCTTACAGTGTTGTGATGCCGATGAACTGATAAATGACTGATCGCAGCAGTGATGCAGGTATCAGTACCAGTGTCCCGACTACACCACGGGAATAATTTCCGCCGCGGTGGTTTAATCTGACATGGGGACCATGGTGAAAGACTAAATAAATCATGTAGTCTGAACCTGCAAAGGTTATCCAAGAAGGTTTTCTGAAGACAGTCACTCCTACTGTCCTGTTATCACCATTTTCAACTGTTTACATGCATTAACATTTTGATTTTTTCAACCGAACAAATACCAAGACTCAAACATCATATTTCCCCGATACTTTCATGCCATATCTTGACCTCATCTGCATTAAAAGTCAAGTCTTGCATGTAAACACAGGTCTTCTCATAGTTCAAAAATGCTTATCCTATGTTTTCTTGCTCCCTGGTTGCGCGCACATCCTTTCTGTGACGTTGCTCAGAAACCCATCTATAGAGATTTGTTTTGTTTTTAAAAAAAAAAAGCTGTCTGCAACCCTTTCCTGAGTGACTTGATTATTTCTTCAGCTTTGAGACTAAAAATGTAAAAATGAAAGGAAAAGAAGACACCTTTGACTCAAGGTTAACGTTAATGTTACGTTACAGACATAAGCAGATGCGCATAACGTTACGAAACTAGTGATTTTTTCACATTTGTAATAAAACTGCGACCTTGAATTGCAATATTTCACAGTTTATTTACAAAAATATACTCACATTTGTGCGTTTCTTTGGCTGCCGCTGCCGACTTCCTCGCCATTTTGCCCGTACTTCGCATGAAATTGTGGGTAATATCAAACAAAAAATAAAGTTCACACTAAAGCCGTTTTTAGACTTTCATTGCAGAACATGAGCAGTAAAGTCCATCCACTCTTTAAAGACACACAACGTAACTTTTAGACCTTAAAAATCTGTGTTTCTGACTCGTTTTGATGTCACACCAACATTCATTATGCGCATTTTCGAGCCGTCAGTGCCCAGAGCCGTCCCGGGGCTCAGAAACAGCACTATGTAAGATTCCCATCCGGGACGCGACCGTGACGTTGCAGCCGACTATTGGCTGCAGCACCGCGTCACTCACTAGCAACCGGATGTAAACCAGGTATCAACATCGCGGGTGTTTTGAACGCCGTTCATGTCGGATTCGGTAAAGAAACGCAAGGAAACATCACCGGAGGAAGAGAGGAAAAGAAAGAGAGGAAGGGACAGAACAAGAGTCAAGATAAGACTGTCTTTTACTGGCTGGAGTGAATCACAGTACAGGTACGAACAAGATGGATGCTAGTTTAGCCGCCGATAGGGGGTGCGTCACTGAGAAAACTGCTGAAAGTTCCGTTGTGTGTCTTTAAATGAACTTGTCTTTTCAAACATGCCGCTTCCTTGCGGACTTATCACGTCCAATTCAGCCTTTGCCTGGGTCTGCGTTTGTGATTGGATGGGCGGAAGGAGTGACTGTAGTATCATGCTACCCGATAGGCTACAGCAGAAAACTGTGCTTTTATATTGAACTTTTATTGACCCTCTTTTTTTTCTATTGAAAAAACCTCTATCGATCGATATATATCAATATTGAATTATCATCCAGCCCTAATACTCAATACTATTTTTGATACTATATGGAAGAAAAATCACCCAAAAAATAACAATCCATAAAATACAAAAAAAATATGTTCATAAATATGAGGAAAGGCATTAAAAAAGTAAAATAAATACGTTATTTTAAAGATCTAGTTTGTGCAGATACAGTCTTTTCCAACTGCTCACTGTGATTCAGAAGAGACAGACTATAAAGCTTCAACTACTAGTTAGAGTACATGTCCTTTTCTTTACAATACTTGAGACCAAATCAAGTAAACAATAGAACAGGCATTTGACAGTAGTTAGAGTGAACTAGTTTTTAAACTAGATTAATTAAACATTTTTAAAGATTAAGTATTTAAATGTTTTTGTCTATAATCTATATTAAAAGACATCAATATTGCTGCTGATGAGAGTCTGAAAGGTGCTTTTTTCCATTGATCCAGAGCATATGGGATCCAGTTTTCTGGTATACTAGGACTGGATGATAATTCGATAATATTGATAGACGTGTGGTGCAATTATAAAAAGTAAATAAGTTCAACAGAATACAGTTTCCCTTCCCTTTTTTACTATACAGTAGCCTATCATGTTGCTTAATACCACAGTAATTACTTTCTCCCAACCAACCACAAATGCAGACTTAGGCCCCCACCTTGCAAAAGATGCTGTAAGCAAAGGGAAACGTCTCAAAAAAAAAAAAAAAAAAAAGTGGTTATAGCAGCTACTGACCAATCATAGCTGTTGATGAAATTTCCATCTGTTGTGGAGGAAAAATTCCTGAACTTATTTGTGAATAAAAGCTGTGCAATAATATACCAAAAATAGTGAAAAAAAAGTAACATGACAAGAAAATACACTGCAGTTGCACTGTATCTGAGGCATCGTGTTATTAGAAATCTGTTGTACTTTTGTTAAATTGCTAATTTTGTATGTGCAAAACAAAACACTCATTTGTTAATGTACTTGCAAACCACTCTGTGCTTTTTTTAAAAAAATAAAATATGCAAAAATTTGTTATAGGTTGAAGCGGGAAATGAGGCTGTCATTATAAGAAATAGCTGGACAGGGAGCCAACCACACACTTAAAACTGCATTTAAACACACCAGCAGCACCAGCAGTAGCAAATTTAAGTTATATTAAAAATCACCTAAGTATCCATTCTGTTCACACCGAGCAACATCATAAATGAAGTCATTTTTCTTTCCTTACTTCAGCTTATTCTCTACCTCCATAAAACTAATGATCACAAACTGAAACAGCCAGTCTGTATTTCTAGACATCGAACGTGGCTACAGTAAGCTGCCTATCTAGTCTGTAAGTCGCTCTACTATCACACACTGTCAATACAATTCCATCCTCAGTTTCTATATCACTGCTCTTGTCCAATAACCCGTCTGCCAGTCAGCTCCAAGCCAATCAGCCCATAAAGCTTGCTCTTTAAATATCGTTGTGAATCTGTCATTCTGCCTTTCAGTCCACCTTTGATGCAGTCTTGCTCTTCCCTCCAGTGCCCATATGATGTTTCTTTTCAGAAGACTCGAACCATCAAACATTCTTTACACTGCATGCCTGAATTATGCAAATCTGTCCTCACGCCTAACTTGTCACACACAAGCTCAGTGCATCGGTATTGGACACAGAAGGTTTCCTAAAGAGTCCCTCATGGATGTGCAGCATTTCCTGAGCTGGTAACACCATGGTTGCATCACTATGACAATGTGGAAAATGTTGACAAAGATTTTTGCAAACTCACTACATCTAATTTGTATCAATGTAGTACAGCAGTAGAGTAGGGATGTAACAAAATGGAAATTTCATATCACGGTTATTGTGACCAAAATGATCACAGTGATCATTTTTATCACGTTATTATTAAAATCCCCTCCCATTATCAGTAAAATTATCTAAAATGGGTCTAAATGTCTATTTTGTCCTTTTTAAAGGGGGAAAAATCTCCAGAGAACTGTCCACGTGGGTGCCTTTGTTGCTTTCTGCCATGTTCTCATAAATCAAATGTTGAAAACTAGGAGGGCTGCTGCTTTTCCAATGAGCAGCATCACTGTGAGTTTTTCAAAGTGCAGTAATCAATCACGGTTTTAACGATAATTAAAATTTGAAACGGTATTATCATTGGGAATTTTATCACGGTTTATCATTTTACCGGTAATTGTTACATCCCTACAGCAGAGTGAAATCAGCTGACATACTGTAAAGACAGAGACATAGACGGAGAGGACATCCCTCCAACCTTGCAGGCTGTGTTACTTGTTGATAAGCCAGTGCTGTAGAAGGCCGTTGTCTTGTTGCAGTTTACTGTTTGTGTGGCTCGCGCATCAGTTAATGCCGCTAATGGATAAGTGGTTATGCAGCCGTAGAGCAGTTCCCTGTGTGTAGGAAAGCCATGATAAAGAGATACCCTGTGCACTGATAACCGAGACTGAAGCATCAGTATGTGATGAGAAAGGAATGACAACATGATGTTTCTCAGTGAAAATTTTGCTCATTTTTAACTTTCTTTACCAAAAAGAAACTGAAGTTTTTTTTGGCATCTGGTGCTGGGTCAGTAGTAGCACCTGATCAGTACTGACTTGTCAAAAATATATTATATTGGCAATTATATTATCTAAAATCCACAAATAAGAAATTATTTTTAAAAAGAGAAGAAGAAAAAAAAAAGTACTCAGTCATTTTTAAATTGTGTTGTCAAGTAGTAGAATTAGTTGGATTAGATATCGGATGAATGAGGACGATCCAACATTCCGATCCAGTCATTTTTAAAAAAAATTAATATCATACATCTTAAAATATCTGTTTGCAGTTAACTTTACTTGGAAGTGTTATTTATTTCTTTTTGCTGCAGATGTACACTTTATTTGTTGGTAAATAATATTAAGTACATTTATATCTGTGTTAAAGGCAGGGTAGGGGATCTTGGAAAAATGGTTAGAACAAGCTACATTTGAAAAAATATACACACCCAAAACCACGCCTCCAGGGCGCAGGAACACGTGTGCTCATGGTTACTGGCGAAGATAACCGAGAACAGCCGAGTGGCTAGCTTGTTAGCTTCCAAGTAAACAGCAGAGGAACCACGTTTCTAAAATTGACAATTATCTCACCTCCAACTTCTTCTGCAGCGTAAAACATCCTGCAAACACCAACACCTCCATGACTTGATCCACATCCGTTTTTTCTTTTTAAGAGCAAACAGCGGCATAGATAAGAGCAGCGAGCAGCCATGTTGTCTCGGTTCGTCTGTACTGAGATGCTCATGGTGAGGAGGGAGCGCGCACATGAGGGCACAAAGACAGTTGGTGCGCGACAGACAGCAGTCAAGTTTGATGGACATAAAAATCATTCAATCAATCAGTACGGGCCATTCGAAACCCCATCCAATGAAATGAATTTCATTGGATGGGGTTTTCCCAGTGATGTACGTTACACAGGTGATTTTTTTTTTTTTTTTTTGTGTCAGAACATTTAATCAAAGGGACTAGAGGCAGGAATAAAAAAAAAAAAACTAAACATGCATGTCCATTTTTTTTAATACTGATGGGTGATGAAGTGCTAAATACCAAAAAGAACGTTTCCACCCATTTTCTCTCCGTTGCCTTGAACAGGCTGTGTGCTGCAAAATGCACTGCAATTCGGTGTCCGAATTTCCGGCGCTGCCCTGCGGACATGACGTCAAATGGCGCTACATCTGCAGTTTTGATACAGGAAGAAGACGGTCGCAGTAAATTCAAACACTGAAGCGATAGTTATGGATTCTTCTGCTGTCAGCAAACGATCCAGATCAACTGAAAGACACTAAAAAGTGTAACTACGAAGAAAAAGGTTAGTAAAAAACACTATAGCTTCAGTTTGTGCACGCTCCCGTGACGGCTTGGCTCGTGGCTGCAGTTACCTGAAGCGCCAGTCGCGAGTTTCGTTTCTTAATCTTGCCTCAGCTCCCTTTAATTGGCCACAATCGGGGTATGAAAAAGACTTTAAGAAATGTAGTAAAAAATGCTCCTGGAAAACATCATCCACCCTGCCTTTAATTTGTTACCTTTTTTAAAAATCTTTTTGAACGGACTAAAGGTTTATTCTTTCAACAGTAGTATTAAATCGTGTTGGGTATCGGCCAATACGCTCAGCCCAGGTATTGTATCGGATTGGAACAGAAAAAACTGGATTGTGCATCTCTATCAAGTAGTTAATAATGCTGCACTATCTAAAGACAGGTAACAGTTTTTTAATAGTTTGTGGAAAACTATAAAAAAAAAAACATAGTAAAATAATAATTTAATTCAGAGTTTACAGAATCAAGAAAAGTTCTTAACGCCTTTAAAGGATAACTTTATTTTTTTTTCAACCTAGACCTTATTTCTAGGAGTTTATATGCATTTACTCACCAGTAAAATTTCTGTATCACTTTGACTCCTTTCAAAGATGTTACATTGAGTCACCCTTCAGCATACATCCATATAATGGGAGAGATGGGGCAACCTCTATTTAAGGCATTATCTGCAGCAAAACTCCTTCATTTCATAATACTTTAAGTAGAATCAACCAACGAGCAAGTACTATTGTCCTGTAAGTTCAGAGTTAGCTCTCCGTTAGTTATTGGAGGGTTTTTCTGCACTCTACAGGCTGCACGCGTTCTCGATACGTGCTGCTGCAGCACAGCTGAGAAAAGCAGCTACCCAGACACCAACAAACTGCAATCCACAAAACTGTGAACTCACAGGACAATAGTACTCATTCGTTCATTCTACTTAAAGCATTGATGAAATGAAGGAGCTTTGCTACAGATAATGTATTATACAGTATAGAGAATGCCCCGTCTCTCCCATTATATGGATGTACGCCGAAGGGTGACTCAATGTAACATCTTCTGAAGGCGGACTCTGTCCTTTATAACGCCTGCATTAGGACATGCGATCCGCTCTTTTACCCCGGAGATGTAGCGGACATGTACCGGCTGGACCCCATGTCATAAGGGCGGAAATGTTGCGGCACGTTGTTTTGGCTGAATGCACAAGGAAATGTTCCGGAAAGAGTTGAAGGGAGAGTGGGGCTGTGCGGACGTTTCCGCAACATTTTCTGATGTCTGAAAGCACCCAGGATGCGATAAGTCCGCAATGAAGCGGCATGTTTGAAAAGACGAGTCTGTTTACAGAGCGGATGAACTTTTCCGCTCATGTTCCGCAATGCAAGTCTGAAAACGGCTAAAGTGATACAGAAATTTTACCGGTATGTAAACGCATATAAACTCCTAGAAATAAGGTCCATGTTGAAAAAAAAGAAAGTTATCCTTTAAGAACAAAAATAGGACACTGTTAACGGCGCGATAGAAGATGTTTCGGCATTTCAGATAGCAGAGACTGTTAGCGAGTTTTTGAATGATGCACATGTGCAAGACCAACCTGCTAGATTCACAGCTCCCTCCTCCAACCACAGTACAACGTTGTGAGCCACTCCGGTGTTTAGAAGACAGCAGGTACAGATTCTCCATCATGTCACAAATGCAAGTAAAACAGATGTCGTTGTCTGAGGGTCGCAAACTGCTAGCAGAATGATTGTTAGCTACCTGCTGGAAACATTAGACGAGAGTGAGCTACTTCTGGCAGGTAGTATAACTGTCGCCAATCAATCAATCTCATTGATCAGTCTCGCTTATTACCCATTAAATTGACCGTCAATCACTCTTATTACGGTTGTAGGAGTAATTTACAGCCAATAGACAAACTATTAGACAAATAGACAAAATGTAAGGAATTCAGAGATGATTGGCGGATGTTTTTTCAGCCCCTTTACTTTCACAGCCGATGTATAATAATATTTATATATCTAAAGCTTTTAATTAATCATAGCGTATGGGGTAGTGAACCCAATTTCATCAAATATCGCAAAAATGGTTTAAAGAAACATCTTCTTTAACTTCTTTAAGCAAACTGACAGGTGAATTTGTGTTTTTTTTTCCCTTGATGTTGTGGTTTTAAGTTAAAAAGTACTCCTAATTACCCATCTGATCATCTACATAACAGGAAACACTTCACTGCCCTCCTTTTTAGCATCACTTCATAGATTTCAAAATTACAAAGCAGAGAAAAGTTACTGCTGCAACTGAACCACTGAACCGGAATGTGATCCAAAGCGGAAATCTTAACATTCCCAAGTTTTTTGCTGAATAAACTGGCATCACTGAGTGCAGCTAATGCTCCATTCATCGTGACCTGTGCTGGCCCAGAGGCATGCACAGATAGAGGCTGCTGCGCTTTGATTTTCTGTCCTTGCCTCCATGACAGATGAGCTATGGAGATGGTGGAAGCTGTGCAGCCTTTCTGCTCACCAATTTACAAACATTGGATGTGGCCTCTGGGTAATGGAAAGTAAAAGGGGGCTTTGGATGCAGCAGTAAGTTGTGGTGATAAACAAAAGGTTAACTCTAAACTTAAGTCTTTCCGAAGACGATGAACTGATCACACGGTAGTAGTCAAAACAGACAGTTTCACAGGGGTATTTAGGGTTTGGAAACAACATATGCAGATTGCCTTGTTCTTAAAATTCAGCTCAGAGCTTGAATGAAGAATGAGCAATAAAGAGAATGTTAACCCTCAAATCATATCCACGAGTTTAACTATCAGGCCATACACTGGAGAATCTATTTACTATCTGAATACATCAAGGGTAGAAAGGTTCACAAGAGATTGATTGAGTGATTTGTACGATAATGCACTAATGAGATCATTTTCAGATGAAAATGAGTCAATAATAAATGGCCAAGGGGGAAAGATGTGGGTTGCTTTGGTTCCTCTTCAGAAGGCTTCAGAAGACATTTCAGGGACAATTAAAGACTGGAGACAGCAGCATTTTGAAATGAAACAGAAAATTAGAGGCAAATGCAAAGAAAGAGAGCACATTTCAACACAGAAGCAGTTCATTTTTCAAATCAGCATCTACTTTTGTTCCCGGCAAGCTGCCAAAGACACTGATGTAGGCTCTTTCCCTCCTCCACAGTGGTAATTATGCTGCTGGGCAATGCTTGATTAAAAGATCTAATCTGCAAACTTGGTGTATAACATCTCCCAATAAGTTCCAGTAGTTTAAAGCAGCTCTCTGTGCCTTTGATGGCACTTGAATCCAAAATATTTAGTCATGGACAGCAGCCAAGTGAAATGAAGGGAAGCATCCTTTTGCTTTCTAGTCTGTGTCAGAATGAAGGTGTGAATGCATCAGTGGATGTTTTATTCAAAGAGAAAGCATACATGGATGGATATTTTAACCATAGCGAAATGACTAAACAAATCAGGTCCTTCTTTGAATGCAGCAGGAATTACAACTACATGTAGAAGTGCTGCTTTTCCACCTGATCAGCTATGAATGTGTTGCTTTTTTATTCCCTATGAGAACCTGATGAATAAAACAAAATTAGGATGAGAGAAACTGAAAAGTGCAGCTATTTGAAATAGATTTTAAATGATTTTTTTCCCCCTCATTCCAGATTAAAGTTTAAACACTGTCCATGTAGACTACTGCATGATTTTGTGGTATCAAGTTCTTAAAAACATCTCAGACAGCATGAAAACTGGGACGTTCCTGTGCACTGCCTGGGAACACTGAGATTCAAAAGAAAAAAATCATACAGCAGAAATGACACAGGTTCATCCATAAGGTCACAACAAAAATACTGCCGGTGAGGAGGGATACCTCGGCTCCTTCAAAGCTGTTTTATTCTATAATGGAGGGATTTTAGCCGTGGATCACAGGGTCTGACCACACTGTGTGCAGCTGCATCCCAATAAGCCTTCAGAGACAATGCTGCTGCTGGCAAAGTAATAAATAGCTGTAAGCGTCCTTACCCTCTCTGAGCAGATGGGAGTAGATGAGCCAGAGGAGAAGTAGGCAGCAGAGTGACGCACCTCCACCTGCGGAGAGCGTCTTCGCGCCAGACTGCATCCTACACCTTCAGCCGTTTAGATTATCCCAAACTTTGAACGCTTGTGCCGCTCAGATGTCAAACAGATCAGCGGGAGAGTGGCTTATCCAGTGGCGTCCCCAAAGCCTGTCGTAGGCATCCATTTTGAGGTTATAACAGGAGAGGGACTGATAGAAATCCCCCTTCTTGCCTTTAAACTCCCTCCATGAACCACAGATCCATCCAGTCTGCTCAGCACACGCGCTCACAGGAGAGAATGTCCCCAAACCTGACCAAGTTTACGCAGCTGTGATCTCAGGAACTGGAATTCACTCGCAGGCTTCTGGAAAAGGGAAAAGAAAAAAAAAAAGCTGGAAGTGTGTAGATGACGGTGAGTGAGTAGCAGGAGTCCCCCGCAGTTTTTATTCCTCGCACATAGATGCTGATGATGCTGGTATAATATATTCAGCCGCTCAACACCCCCCGAACGCCGCTGTCACTTCTGCTTTTCGTCCTCTTTGCCACGCATTGTTCTTTTTGTGATTCCCCAGCAACTTCTGCAGCGAAGACAGCCGGGCTCTGTGTGGTTTCACACAGACACGCGCAAGTTAACCGGAGCGGACATGACGACCACACGAACCAGCGCAGGAACTTGTCGGAAAACGGGACAGTCCAGCGTGTCTTAACCGTCCTGCATTAACAGATAAAGGTGCAAATGCGTCATATGTGGTCACATACACGGCGACGCAGCGGAGTGTCACGTCAACAGAGGCGCGGGTGGCTCCACGCAGCGCACTCCGTCTGGATGAGACGCACTCATTACTGGCGGCGCAATGAAGTTGGCAACAATTGTCACCTGTAAGAGCTCTTGTGTAAGAAGCTCTGGCAAATTCGCAGTGGTAATGTCTCGTTTTGTCTCAGGGGAACTCAGTCCTTGTCGCAAAGTCAAGCATCGCGCGCAGCTGAGATGCTATGTTAATCCATCCCGATTTGCACCATTTGCATGTTAGCAAATGGAGCCTCTCTTTCCACGGCAGGAAACGTTACTGCTGCGGCTGCACCCTGATCTGCCTCGAGTTAAAGTGTTCCCAAATAATCTCTCCCCCTCTCTGTCTCACACACACAAACACGGTGTCCTAATTCTTTACTCAAAGAAGAAAAAAACCTCCCAGCTCCAAGGCAATAAATCCCAAATTGTAGATGGTGATGCTTATTTATACACATGAAAAAGTCCCTTGTCAGCCCACGGGGACACGCGGAGCAGTACCAGCTGCCACCACATTGTGACATGTTACTTTCCTCCAGTCTTCTTGCCCTGCTTCATAGGTGGAAAACGCCCCAGGGGCTGCATGGTTTGGAACTATAGTTAACATTTAGCACAATAACATTCTTGAAAATTGGAAAAGGTTTCTTCCTTATGGGGACTGTAACGCGCATTGCCCCACAGCTCTTTAAAAGCATAATATCACCTCATATCACATAAAGTCTCAAATTTGCACACCAGAGTGCTTTCTTTACTGGAGGTGTGTATGTGTCTGTGACAGACAGAGGGCTAAATGCCAGTCAATCTCCTGAAGGAGCACTATTTTAAACCCGCTCGCCACTCGAGGACCATTACTATAACTCATCCACCCTCGTGCACATGCATTCAGGAGATTCCATGACCAGTGAATGTGCACTTTATGAGCAGATGGAGAAGTTCCCCCTGTGTGCTGCTGCGCAATCAGCCTCTCACTGAATGGCTTTTATGATGACGTATTGGCTCGGGCCAAGGTCTGTCACATCAGCGCTGTAACACATGAAAAATGACTGGCCCCCGCACTGCAAGAGGACTATGCATTTGTTAAGTAATAATGGGATAGTTTGCCGATTTTCCACCTTGAGGGCATCATTTCTTTAGACCTGCTCATGTTTTGTGCATTAAAGCAGCCGCAGCAGCTTGGCTGAGGAACTGAGGAGTTGGCCTGCAGAGGTGAGGTTTGTTTTTCTCCCTCATCTGCTGCTGAGCTATCAGGGTCGGGAATCAGTGTCTGAGTGACGCCCCAGCAGGGTTGCGGTGTAATTAATCATAATCCATCACTGTGACTGACAGGGTAATAAATTCTGCCAGTTTAGTCTTATCCATCATATTTATTTTCATGTTTACTGCTCATTCACATATTTATTTTTAATTTCGTCTGGGCACATGTGGATTATAATAACAGTATTGTGTAATATATGCTCATTAAAATAGCTGTGCTTAACAAAAAATGTAGCCGAACATTTGTCATTCATTCTGGATCCTTTGTGTCTCATTTACAGCCATTATGTACATTATTGATGACTCTGTACATGGATATTCTCATCATGGTATTCAATTGGTTTTTCGACTCTGCATGATTTATTTGATTTTAAAAAATAATATTTACCTCAAGTTATTGCTTTACAAAGTGTATGATTCACGGTCAGAAAATATGCATGCTGACCCAGCACTGTGTGGAGTATCATAATCAACATAGAAATCACCATAATGGAAATTGTTGGTGAAAAGTACATTTACAGAAATTTCTGAGACAGTCTTAAAATGTTTTGATGTTACGCTCTTTTGTTTAGATTTCTAAGAAAGAAATACTTGACTTTTATTTTAGATTTTAGTGTATGTCATAGAAATTCAATTATTTGTTGGACTGTAAATGAAGCCGCCTGATCCTGATAGAATTTCAGATCAGATTAAGAACAAAAACTAAGAGTGTAAACCTTGTGATTGGATTATGTCACATTTCTACTTTCCCAAAATTAAAACATATATATGACAAAATAAATCTTTTAAACATAGATCTCCACAAACATTACAGATAAAAAATTGAATATACAAAGGATGAGTAGATCCAATATGCAACAACATTCAAATAAATGCTGCTTTCATATTGATGCATAGATACAGATAATAATGTAGAAAGGCACCAATTTGGCGAGTAGGTTAATTTAACTTTTCCAGTTTTGGTTGTCATTTGGAAATGGACTCCTACTCCAAATTTGCTAATGTAAAAGTAGGCTACGGCTACTGTACTTATAGCAAACCAACAACACACATAAACAGATGACTTTTGTGCTGCATTTTCACAGGTTTAGACAACTTTGCTGCTTGCTCTTCCATTTGAGCTCTGCATAAAGATGGTGATAAGAAGCAAAGAGACCCTCCGGACATCTTTCTGCCATTTTTTTTTTAAATCAACAAATGTTTTTTGGATCTGTTCTTTTGGGCTGTTTTGTTTTAAGCAAAGGGCAGTCGATAGAGACCAGTTTCTGAGTAAAAACTGAGTCAAGTTCTGGCTTCCGTCAGATGGCCCGAGACAAACGCTGCATATGTAAATGATCCTTTGTGGCTGTGAAGTTTTCAAGTTAGACATTTCAACAAAAGATGATATTTTAATGTGTTATTGTTGTGCATGATAACGTTAAAGTAGAACAGTAATGAAATAATCAAAATCAGGTGTTGGCAACAATCACAATGCGTGGTGTGTATGCTCCGACTGCAGTTTAGTGCTTACTGTATTAGCTTATGAAGTTGGACAGAGTAAATTTCACAATGACTGACCTGCTTGTTAGGTTTAGCTGCTGTGAAGCTTCTTATTAACTCATGTCAAGCTGTTCTTTCAGCTTCCTCATCAGTGGGAAGGTTTTTGGCTGGGATGTAGTTTGATTCCAGTCAGGACATCTGACACGTGTTCATGGGAAAAACACAGGTGGGCAGAATCAAATTAAAAATGTCTGCTTTCCCTGTCAGGGTTCTGGTACTGTGCACGCTGAGTTACTGTCAAAGCTTAATGGGATTGAATAGAAGATCCAGAGCTACTTGCAACACCACAGCTTTATCCTTTTTATAACAAGTTAAAATGACCTAATTAGAAAAAGTTGTATGTGTCATCCTGCTGCTGCCCTGCCAGCAGTTTGACCTCAGTAAAAAATGATAGATATTTTACAAAATAATCTGTCAAAGGTGTTAAATTTTGTTTAATAAATGAAAATGATACATAGTTGTCCTCAAAATTATTCATCCTCCAATTAAAGAAAAGGCTAAATTGACCATATTAATTCAAATAACGAGAAACTAAAAAAACTAATGATAAATAAAAATTTACAAAATTGTAATTTAGTTGATTAAATTACTGCTTTTGAATTGTAGTTGAAAATGATCATTTAAAAAACCAACCAAACAAAACTATCCCAGACACATTAGAGCATCTTCCCCATGAACAGTGGACCAAAATACCGAAGTCTTTTTGAAAATTACAGAAAACACCTGATTGCCTCAAAGTGTTGCTCAACAAAACTTTAGCCTCAGAGCCCCATTATGCTTGTTTACTTGTTTTATTTTTTGTGTGTATGTTTTAAATATTTCTGTTAAACCACAATTCAAAATCAATGTCATGATTTTTAAAGAACTTTTATCTCTTATAACTTTTGCCAATTATAACTTATTTCACTGACAGCTGATTTTTTTCCTTCTTTAATTGGAGGGTATGAATAGTTTTGAGGACAACTGCACCTGTATATGATATGTATAATATTAATATAATAATATTTTCTAGATTAAAAGTGGGCACACACAGCCGGGTGTAACTGAGTTGCCTGATCTGCGCATTGAACAGACAAGCAGCAGCATTTGTTTTGTGGCAGAGCAGGGTCTTGTGGGTGGTTGTGGGGAAGCTTCATTGATGCTGCATTTAAGAAAGAGGAACCCTTGAAAATGAGTTTTGGTGAGATTCACTATTTTACTTTAGGATATAATAATATTCCATTTCTTTTATTTCCCTTTCCAAAAACTCCCACTGCTCATTACAGTTTTTTGCTTTCTTTCATTTTTTGTAAATTATGCCTGTTCACAGTTTTCACATTAACATGGTGTTACTGGAACAGGTGGAGAATTTGTTACAGTTAATTTGCAACATTTGTTAAATCACTGGGGGAAAAAGAGCAAATTAGCGCCCCCAGAATTTATGAGCTTGAACAGTGGCTGATTTGTTAGCTTCTATCAAATCAAGACAAGCCACAAGTATTGTAGACTCATGTCTCCAATTCTTTGTTTTCCAGCTAGCGGCTGCTCACAGCTTAAACGCCAGACACGAGCATATGGTGCCTGAAAGCATCTGCTGAAATGGACCTTTTCTTCCGCAAAATGTTCAAACTGTGGGTGTTTACTTCTCTGAGTTTACATGCAGTACAGTCGGCAGGAGGATTCAAAGTTTACATTTTACATTTTTTACGTTGTTCTTTCATCAGGAACGCTCCCCAGAAATAACATCTCTGACCTGCAACACATTATCAGCAGTTAGCATGAAAGGAAGTTCTGATAATAGCTCGCTCATATGTGCCATTTTCTGCTCAGATCCAGCATTGACTGTACTGGTGACACAGAGTCACAGTGGAGGACGAGATCCAAATGTCACATCTGATTCTCTGTTGTTTCCCTGCGTGCACACTGTAATAACTCATAATATTCTCTCTTTTTGCTGCAAGTGAGAGGGTTTCAGCGTTGTGTTGTGGTGCTGATCTCCATTCATTTTATCTAGTAAAAACAAATCAGAAAGCAGCAGCAAATAATCATGTCCACACTACCCCAGATTTAATGGGAATTTGCTTCATTAATGCTATTTGCTATTAACATCATGAAATAATAGATAGATGATAATAATAAGTGGAAATTTCGGGGAGTGGGAAGCCTAGTGGTAATGTTGCGGGGCTTTGGCGCGGAGGACCCGGGTTTGAGTCCCCGACATGACATTCAGGTGAACCACCGTGGACCCTTGAGCAAGGTCCTTAACCCCCACCACCTGCTCCCTGGGCACTTTAAATAGCAGCATTACAGAGATGGGTGAAATGCAGAGCCCTAATTTCCCCTTGGGGATCAAAACAGTATATAAAAAAAAAAGAAAAAAAAGAAAGAACTTGACAACAGTAAGATAATACTGCAAGAAGGGAACTCACAAGTTCAAGGATAACTTTCTTTTTTTCCAACCTGGGTCTTATTTCTAGGAGTTTACATGTGCATTTACTCACCGGTAAAATTTCTGCATCACGTTGAGTCGCCCTTTGGCGTACATCTATATATTGGGAGAGATGGGACAGCCTCTACATAAGACATTAACTGTAGCAAAACTCTTTCATTTCATCAGTGCTCAAAATAGAATGAACAAACGAACGAGTACTATTGTCCCGCGAGTTCTGTTTCGCAAATTGTGTTTATTTTTTGTTGTTGTTGTTTGGGTAGCCAGCTGCTCTTCTTAGCTGTACTACCGAAGCGCGCATCATGGACATATGGCCCCGAAAAGTGTGGAAAAAACCCTGATTGCTAACGGAAAGCTAAATCTGGACTCATGGGACAATAGTACTCGTTTGTTTGTTCATTCTCCTGAAAGTATTGGTGAAATGAAGAAGCTTTGCTGCAGATAATCGCTTCCCCATCTCTCCCATTATGTACGCCGAAGGGCAGCTCAATGTAATATCTTCCAAAGGACTCAGAGTGATGCAGAAATTTTACCCGTGAGTAAATGCACGTATAAACTCCTAGAAATAAGGTCCAGTTTGAAAAAAAAAAGTTATCGTTTAAAGGTTGATTATGTAACGTTTTTATTAAAAGCTATATTTAAAATGCTCAATACCGGAGGCCACTGCTAGGAGCAGGACACAGCACTTGGACACTGAGAATGTGAAAAGGTCAATTTGCCGGTGAGATTGTATTTCCGGGGCATACGTGAGCAACCCAGGTGTATGTGGAAAATGGACAATGTGGACAACTTCTTCAAGGAAGAAGTTACTTTTGCTGCTGCAAAAGAAAAAGAGGTCTCGTCGCCAGCGGAGGTGGTATGTGCGGCCACTTAACCAAAGTCGCAGAAAAAGTCACACGAGCACCTCTAGTTCAAGTCGTTTGAGGTGCGACCTAACATGCAGCATATTACCTCGCGTTAACATGAGCGACCTACGTGCCGTAGGTGCGCTGGGAACGCGTGGGCGCCATGATGCGTATGCATACGTGTCGCCAACAGCAAGTATTTTCCAGCCCTAAAAACTCTGACCAACCCCTGCCATTCACACCAAAAGGCAGGAATTGGGAATTTGCAACTTATAGAAAGAATGAATCGATGCCTTTATGTCTCGTCTCTGTTCCTCCCCTCTCTCCGCTCCCCTCTCCCCGTCCCCCACGTGACCCCCCGTGCGCCACTCACTGTAAACAAATATAGCTAATGGACTGCTAACTGCTGCTGTGCCAACCCCCCCCCCAAAAAAAAAACAGGCGTTGACGTTTTCAGTGTGGACTTTTTAAACCACAGAAGGAGTGGGAGGTGAGTGGATTAAAACTTTTAGAAACATGGTTTGTCAGCTGTTTACTATCAAGCTAACGAGCTATCCACTCGGCTGTTAACGTTAACCTGCTTGTAAAACATCGGTGCACACGTCCCTGCGCTCTGAAGGCGTGGTTTCGGGTGGTGTGTTTTTTTAAACTGTCCTTGCTCAAACTGTTTTTCCAACATTGCCAACCCTAGCTTTAAAAAAAACCTCCACGAGTTGTTTGGAGGGGTGCAGTATGGAAGTACAGCATTTCCTTAAAAAGTTATATTTAGTCTGAAAATAACTATAAAATAATTTTTAACGGGTTTAACAATGGCGTTATGTTAACATCTACAACCAACACATGCCGCCATTGTGGTTTGCCAAATTATTTATAGCCCCGTTTCCACTTGCGAGTCTGGGTCAGGCCGGGCCAGGTCAGTTGGGTTTTGGTACGGATATGTTGATTTCACGTTGCGTCCCCGCAGCACTTCAATTCAACTTTATTTGTATAGCGTGACAATGTCACCTCAGGGCGCTTAACAGACAGGAAAATTCAAGTCAGATAAATTATAATTTTGTAAATTTTTATTTATTATGAGTTTCTTTACTTTCCTGTTTATTGAATTACTATTGTGAATTTAGTTTTTTCTTTAATTGGAGGATATAAGTAATTTTGAGGTAAAGGTGATTCAGGCAGGTTTATTGTTTTTATCTTGTAACATTAGGGATGTGCAATATGGACTAAAAACTGTATCACAATAATTTCTGTTTTTTTTTTTTATCAAAGTAACAATAAGCGATTATTTTTTTAAAAATATCAGCGTCATCTTTTCTATGATAAATCTATCACTACATTCTGCCTTGAGAGCCATAAAAGAATACGCCACTAAACTACAGTATATCAATTAAGTTCAAGTACTACACCTGTATTGCAGAACTGTAGTGACACCAATCAAATAATAATATGAGAAATATGAGAACAAATTCAACATTTCTTCAAACGGTGCAAACTGAAATAACTTGGCTTATAAAAATCCCAAGGTAGTGAAACTGCAAATACAACATGATGAATTTACCGTTTTTATCAGATGACAAATTATTACCACAGGGAATTTCTTTGACAGTATATCGCACACAATGACATGTTGCCCATCCCTAGTAACAATATTCATGATAATCACAACAAATATTTGCTTAAATAGTAGATCAGGCAGTTAAAGGATTAACACCTGGATATTTTTTTTTCATTTTAACACAGAATTTCCTGGCTTCAAGTTCTTTATTGATATTGTTTATTCAGCTGAGAAACTTCTTTCATTTGCTGAATGCCTGAATCTGTTTGAGAATGTAAGTTTGACTCATCAATGGTTTCTTTATCGTCTCAGTCTAACAAGAGTCTGTCATCACTTATGGGATCATTTTCTGCATCAAAGACCTTCCTTTTCACTTGTCGTTCTTTGTGTTCTTGGTTGTAAGTTACTGTTTTCCTTGATCATCTTCTTCCTCTCCACCTTCCACATCCTCTGGATGATTGCCTTTTCTGGAACATTGGCTTACTTCATCTCTGCTAATCCTTTACTGCTTTTAACACCATCCTCTCCTCGTGTATTGGATAACTTTTGACACAGCAGGAATCCTTCCTCTTATGTGTAGCCTTAAGTTCTTAACTCTTTTTTTTTCTTTGCTTTTCTCTTCTGTCTCTCCAGGCAAAGAGCTGCACCTACACATCGGGAAGTCTGCCCTCCTTGAACATAAATATTTCTCCTGGTCATCTACTGTACAGAGGGTCTGTGACCCTTCCTCCATCTTCTCCAACTTGCCCTGACTTCTCTCTTCAAGATTTTCTTTCTTTTTTTTTTTTCCTTTTCTCTTTCTCCAAGCGGAATGTATTCAGCATTTTAATCAATTGGGTGAAAAGAAATCTCTCTGTAGTCATTATAGATTTTTCATCTCCAGCTCATCCTTCATCATGTACTGTGTCTCTCTTCATACAGAGGCTTTGTGTGTCTTTGTTCGGCTGAGTCTTTTGGCTTCTGCCTCCATCTGGTCTTCTTACTGGTCTTTCTCCACAGTAAAACTTAAACATCCAGCGTTTTTATGCAGGATAATGATGGGATATGAAGTGTAACGCTGTCTCTTGTTTTATAATCTCAGTGTTGAAGTTTGAGTGGATTATAAACTTAAAGGTATAGTCCGAAGTTCCCCCCGTGAAAAATAAACGTTAGACTTGAGCGAGTGAAATCCGTCTCAAACCCCATCTTTGGGCCTCTACTCCCGTGCCGTGGTGCGTTTGAACGCAACTCTCTCTCCCCTGCCTGTAATTCGCTCTTTTGTATTGTTTTGGTCTGGTCGGGACGTTTCTGGGTGGAGATTTCTGTTTATATCAGCAGCCAATGACAGAGCTAAGAGCATGACGCTGTGTGGAAATAAGCTCATGATTGGAGCAGACGCCAGTCACTCGAACTCTCGAAGGAAAAAAAAAAAAAAAGAAAGGAAACACAGTGTATGCACCAAAGAAAAGGGAAGAGCTTCAGATAATGCACTTTGGAAAACCAGGGTTAATCATAGTTTGGCTTGTACCTGCTTCTGAGCTCTGAAGGAGAAGCTTGAAGTTGAATAGGCTAGCTAGAACGAGTCCATCCCAGCAGCTACTGGGCGAGATGCAGGGTCCACCCCAGACAGGTCACCATTCCAGCACACCAAACAACCTAATATTAATTCAAAGAAACAGTGAAATTTGTCTAATATTGTTGTGATTCAAGGTCCTCCAAATTATTCATACCCCCCAATTAAAGAAGGAAAAGAACAATCAGATGTCAATGAAATAAGTTGAAATTTACAAAAGTAATAATAAACAAAAAATTCTATGAAAATAACTACACTGATTTTGAATTGTGGTTCAACAGAAATATTAAAAATAAACACACAACAAACAAAACAAGTAAACATGCATGATGGAGCTCCAAAGATAAAATTTTGTTGAGCAACTCTTTGAGGTAATCACTGCAATCAGGTGTTTCTGTAATGTTCAAAAAGACTTCTACACCTGCTGACAGGTATTTTGGTCCACTGCTCATGGGAAAGGTGCTCTAATGTGTCTGGGACAGTTTTGTTTGTTTTTTTAAATTATTAGTTTCAACCACAATTCAAAAGCAATATTTTGTTTCACCGAAATATAATTTTGTAAATTTTTATTTATCATTTGTTTCTTTAGTTTCCTAAACAAATGACAACTGTCCATCTTCCATGGGCTGGTTGTGTTGTGCTCACTGTCTGCCCTGTTCTTGTTTTCATAGAACAGCCTTGTAGTTTCATCTAGAAATGCCCATACACCAAAAACGTAATCATTATATCTGATTAGATGGTTAAGAGAAGCCGAACTGTTCTGTCGTTATGTATGTAGAGTCCTGCGCAGTGATTTCAGACACTTATTCATCACAAACTAATTACAACCATTTTAATTTGGCTGCATGAAAACAACCCCATGAATTATTGGAAGCTATTTTAAGCAACGAGGAAAGTAAAGCACCTTAGCTCCGATCTAACATAATTCACTTGCTAGTACTCATCACCAATTTCAAGAACACCTAAATTAAGTTTTAGTACCATTTTAAGAAAGAACAATTCATTTCATTTAATCTTTTACAGTATGAAATAATTTTTAAAAGAAATTGTACTCAAAGAAAAAGTTGGGACCCCCCGTGTGTTTGTTTCTCAGAAGCACCAGTCTGTCAGATATAAGAACTTATGAATGGTTTTTGTAGCAGCTAAGAGTCTTTCATCTCTTTGAGAGATTTCTTTTTTTTTTTTTCTGCAAATTGCTCCTAGTGTATGAAGTTCATAAGACATGCACTGCAAAATTAGGTCTACCCACAGGAGTTAGTGATAGTTGAGAGAGCAGCTGTAAGATGTCTTTTGTTTAGTCAATTCTTAAGTTCACTGGACTTTTTTTTTTTTTTTTTTTTTTTTTTACAAAAATCGATTATTATTATTATTATTATAATTATTATTTCTACAACTACAACTCTTCCGTAACAGATGAAAGAATGTTGAACATTTATTTCTTCACTTTTGTTGAATTGCTCTGCAGGTCAAACTCTGCTACCAAAGGAGGTAAAAGAGTAGAGAATAAGCCAGTCTAAGCTCTGCAGGAGGATCCATTCCGTGTGGATAGTGTATAAAATGATGCTTATATATCACCCCAGAGTCAAGGCCAAAATACAATAACTGCTCTCAGGTGACTTCCTGAAATATGGAACTCTTTTCACACAAAAGTACAAGAAAATATGTTGGAAATGAGCAGAGAAATTCACTTCACAGAGGAAGAAGAGGGCTTCATCTTTTACACTGTTAGCATACTGTTAATATTGCAGTTTATTGATTACTTATTATCCATCTGTTTCACCAGTTTTGCCTTTCTCTGCTTTTAAAGATTTATGTGCAGCATTAAAATAAAACATTAATGAAATAAAATGAAGGACCTGGTACAGTGGCTTTGAGTAATTTTTTATGTTTCATATTTTGTTCAAAATAATAAATACTGAGAAAAATGAAGAAAGGAAGTTTTCCACTTTTCTATTTACTGATTTGTACAAAAAAATAAAAAATAAAAAACAGTATATCTGATGTGTGTCAATAGAGACCCAACGTTACTGTGCGGCTTTACTTTAAGGATTGCCGTACCCTTTCAGGTTTGGCCTTACAGTATAGTGTGCGGATAATCAGTGCCCCCCTGAATTTCCTACTTGGGGAAAACATTGAAACCATTTCACAAATTCTGGTTCCAATACGGGTTAAAAGAAAAAAAAAATGTTGTACCTTCCATGTTTTCCTCTTTTCTTTTCTTTTCTTTATTTTTGTATGGTGCCAGAAGGTGGTGACACATTCACTGTGGTTGTGTGCAGTCTGTGGCTCAGGTAAATCACCTATAGTGATTACAGAGGAGGAAGCGAGCTCTGACACAGTTTGCATAGACAGCTGCAAGGAAGGGGAGTAATGACAATTTCCATATTTACAAGTTACATTTGCTTCCTCTGATAATAATAGTAGTAGTAATAACAACAGTAATAATAATAATAATAATAATAATAATGATAACATTTTAGTGCTGCAAGTTAAAACAAAAAAGACAAAAGAAAAACACAGTTTCACGGGTAGCTTACATAAAAGCCCTTCCAAATGAAAAAGGTTTTCAGATGCCTTTTAAAAGTAATTTTGAATCCTCATTTTCTGAAGCTCCTGATCACAGAAGAATCTGTTTCCGCTTTATTCCTCTAAGTTCCTTTTAACCTTCTGCAACATGGTCTTTTCTGCTCTTTTCAAAGTCTCCACCTCCTGGAGAGCTGGTGCAGTGACCTCTTTATGCAAAGGTCCATATTTCTCTCCTTTAATTCCTCAAACTCTTTGATGAGTCCTTCTTTCCTTACGCCTGTGTACCTGGATTCACTCAGTCTCGTCTGCAGGTGGGTTAAAGCACTGACAAAAGCCTGGGATCCTTTCTGTGGACTCTTTGAACTTTTATTTCATGCAATTCTCTCATTTAATGTTCCTCCCAAACACTTGAAATCATGGGTGTCCAGCTGCGGTCCTTGAGGGCTACAATCCTGCAGGCTTTCCATGTGTCCCTGCTCCAACACAAATGACCCAAATTAACGAGTCGTTGTGCAGAACTTGGCTGTTGGATCCATTTAGTTTGACACGTTGAAAATGGCCAGGACAGCGGACCGACTATGGACACCCCTAATTTAAGGTCTTGCAGCTTTTTGGAGCAAGTGCTAATCTACTTCTCCATCTCCAGTCTTTCCTGTTCTTCTGGTTGTTTTCTGGTTCTGAGATTGCTCACCACCTTCAGAGAGTTTGTGTGCTTGAAATCACAGTTTGATATTTATTAACAATGAGATAATCCTGGATCTTCTTGTACCCCTCATTATGTTGTAAATCAGGCATAGAGGCCGGAGGTTGGTTACACTCCACCAGGACTTGCTGTGTTGGGATTTCCAGAGTTCAAAACCTGCTGTGAATCCCTGGAGTGATTGTAAGCTTTGACTTTACATTCAGTGAGCAGTAAGGAGATGAAGAGAAAATCTGAAACAAAAGGGGAAAAAAAAGAAATTATTTTTAAAGGAGAATCAAAAGTATTGACTGTACAACGTTCTCACCCCTCTAGCAATTAACCTTAAGTTACCTGTTGCAACGCAGCATCGGCGCACAAGTAGATCCAAACTGGGAACCACTGTTTGCACCAGCTGATGAATACACAAATATTCATAATGGTCATAATGTTTTATTTCCAATGAGAACCTGTCTGCAGTTATTCACCACAAATGAATGAGATGTCTCTGAGAGCAAACATTAGTTTAGCCATCAGACCCGTGTGGTGCATGAATAAAGTTAGGAGGTATAGCTGAACTGACTCTGTAGTGGGGGGTGACTCCGTGCCTCGAGGCCGGCATCCTGCGGGTATTAGGAGTTTCCCTGCCTGCAGAGCTTGATGTCAAGTTCTGCACAATTACCCACTGGGGGGGTGAGGAAACCTATCCTCGATGCCGGCAGGGTGGGTTGCCCCCCCTACGGTGGCCCACAGGTGCAAATGCGCTTCATATACAAAAACAACTGCAATAAGTAAATGCAGCATAAACAAAAACACATGCTAAAAGAAAATGCAGCATTTATAAAAACAGATGCAAAAAGGAAATGCAGCATTTATAAAAAAAACAGATGCAAAAAGAAAATGCAGCATTAATAAAAAAAAACAGATGCAAAACAAAAATGCAGTATTAACAGAAACATCTGCAAAAAGAAAACGCAGCATTAACAAAAACATCTGCAAAAAGAAAATGCAGTATTAACAAAAACATCTGCAAAAAGAAAATGCAGCATTAACAGAAACATCTGCAAAGAGAAAATGCAGTATTAACAAAAACACATACAAAAAGAAAATGCAGCATTAACAAAACACATCTGCAAAAAGAAAATGCAGCATTAACAAAAACATCTGCAAAAAGAAAATGCAGCATTAACAAAAACATCTGCAAAAAGAAAATGCAGCATTAACAAAAACATCTGCAAAAAGAAAATGCAGCATTAACAAAAACACCTGCAAAAAGAAAATGCAGCATTAACAAAAACACCTGCAAAAAGAAAATGCAGCATTAAAAAAAACATCTGCAAAAAGAAAATGCAGCATTAACAAAAACACATACAAAAAGAAAATGCAGCATTAACAAAAACACCTGCAAAAAGAAAATGCAGCATTAATAAAAACACCTGCAAAAAGAAAATGCAGCATTAACAAAAACATCTGCAAAAAGAAAATGCAGTATTAACAAAAACACATACAAAAAGAAAATGCAGCATTAACAAAAACACATGCAAAAAGAAAATGCAGCATTAACAAAAACACCTGCAAAAAGAAAATGCAGCATTAACAAAAACACCTGCAAAAAGAAAATGCAGCATTAACAAAAACATCTGCAAAAAGAAAATGCAGCATTAACAAAAACACGTACAAAAAGAAAATGCAGTATTAACAAAAACACATACAAAAAGAAAATGCAGCATTAACAAAAACACATACAAAAAGAAAATGCAGCATTAACAAAAACACATACAAAAAGAAAATGCAGTATTAACAAAAACATCTGCAATAACAAAAAACACCTGCAAAAAGAAAATGCTGCATATTAACCTAACTGACAACGGAAGTGCTCCAGGCCTCTAGGGGGAGCAGTGAGTATAAGCCTATGTTTTAAGCCCGAGAGACCGTGGGCTGGCAGCTAGACTGCGCGAGACCTGACATGATGGTACACACTCAGGTACAGTGGGTGGCGGTATGCTATGGCGTTTAATTTCCGCCAAAAGTCCACTAGGGGGCGCTTATCACACTACACGCGTGGACTGGAGACAATAGTTTTATTCAGCACGAGCGTGTTATACACTCCACGAACGTGTGTGATGCTCCACGGGCGCACTGAACGTCCCATGCGCGCAATTCAGAGACCACGAGCGCTACTGCTGCAGGCACAATACACGACACACGCACGTGACTTACAGCTGTCAACCTGCTCGCTCGCTGAGTCGATCTGCGCGCTCGTGTGGAACTTTGCCTTCCCCTGCCCCCCCCCCCCATGGGTAGAAAAAAACCACTGAAATGTTAACCTGCATATGATTGGCCACTTTCCTGTTAGTCCCGCCCCGTGACCTTCGTCGCCGGCCGCTGGCTTCCGCTTTCACCACAGGCAGCTCTGCGCATCCAGGTCGGCTGAGTCGGAGTTTGGTGAGTAAACTTTAAAGAACTTTAGCAAATGTTTATGTTCATTGTTACAGTGGGATTATACATGTATTCACAATAATACTTAGGCTGGCAAAAGACGAATCAATAGTTTAACAGGTTCGGTAGCTAAACTTTGTGCTAACGTGTTTGGTGCTAACATTTAGCTGCCCTCCGCTAAGGAAACCAGCTGAGGATGTCAACAGCCTAAAATCCAGTTGAGACAGGTGTCGTGCCAAAGTAGTTATCCCCGACAGAAGTCGTATCCCCTCAGTTGTGTATTGCACAATGACAGTTGGTAGGAACCCCTAACTCTTACCGCTAACCCTAAGCTAAAAGGGGATGCAAATCGTAGCAGACTGAGATGTGTATCCCCTGTGTAACTGTAGTAAATAAATGACAAACTCCCCAATATTTACAGCAGTATTTATGGTTGATATTTGTTGGCAGGATATAATGTAAACTATATAAACAGGGGATACACATCGTACCAGACTGAGTTACACTACCTGTTACGATGTGTATCCCCTGTGTAACTAGTAAATGAAGAACAAAGTCCTCCATATTTACAGCAGTATACAGAAATCATACAGTCATTTACAGCACTTAAAATGATGTCTTTGCAAGCCTTTAATAATGCCTGACCATTCAATTCTTCTGATATGTCAAAAAAAAAAAAAAAAGAAAGAAAAAAAAAACCCATTTGGGGTATACAGTACAGTGATGCAGAATCATTTTGCCTAGAATAGGGCAATGAAATATTACATCTTATATTGTTACATTTTAATTTTCTTCATATTAAATTATGAATTAGTTTTAAGAAGTAAACATAAGTGTCATTTAAATAACTGCAAAATGTCTTATGTGAGTACTCAAGTAATCATAAATTTGTAATTGTTTACTAATTTGATAGTTGCAACCTTAATGATTTTATCTATTAATTCACACATTTAAAAAAAAAATGTTGTAGATGGATGCAGATTTAATTCCTTTGTCTCCTCAATACAGCGACGAGGGATCAGCAAGACACTGAAAGGAAGCGAACAACTTTTTGCAAGACCTGCAAAACCTGGAAGACCAAGGTAAACACAAACCAACTTTATGCCTCATAGATACCATTCACAAACACACACAAAAACATTTTCACTAAAGAATGTATTTTAAAAAGGAAATTTTAATGTGTATTTTATTGTTGACACAAGCTCTCAAGATAACTTCAAGTTACAATTTGTGTTAATTTATAAACTTATGTTTCACTTAATCATTAAATGTGAAAGGGAAAAACAGTTGCTAAAAACTGGTCGATCGAAATTCAAATATAACTTCTACCTTTTTGTCTACATTGTCTTCTTTCGATTAGCTTTGTACCAAAAAAAGAAAGTTGACAATCACATCAGCTGAGACTCAAGATGTACAGGTGGTCATGTTCAATGAATAAGACTTATATTGAAAAGTTTACTTATTTCAGTGACTAAAACTGATTTAGTGTTGGTAGGCTGATCATATCGGACATCCCTAGTTTAAAAATATACACAATCTAGGCCAGTGGTTCTCAACCTTTTTCCAGCAAAGTACCCCTTATGAAATATATTTTTAGCCAAGTACCCCCCATGTACCTCAAACATTTTTGGCTAATTTATTATTATTTTTGTTTTGTTACAAAAATAAAGCTCTTTTTCATCCGCGTCAGGTTTATTGACATGGAACTGTGCAAAACAATGGTAACTTTGTGCTCTTTTAATTATATAGACAGAAGACAAAGATAAGGACATGAATGTAATATCTTCAGTTGGATTTATAGTAACTTCAACCATGACTACACTGTTAGTGCTGTCAAGATGACTGTGACTGATGGGTGATGCTATTTGGTTCATACCAAGTTGGGTCAAACAGTATTGGTTTGTGGGAGACAGTTATTTTGTTGGGATAATGTGTGAAACTAAGTTTTAATTTAGTTTATGAATGTACACTTACATTTATTGATATCTTAGAAATCTTCATGAAGTTATCATTTAAAAAACAAACAAACATGGATATTAAAATATTTTATGTACCCCCTGCAATGCCTTAAAGTACCCACGGGGATACACCTACCCTCATTTGATGAACCGTGATCTAGACAACTGTGCAAGGATGAGTACAATACTTAAAGAAGCACAACTGAGAGTAAACTATGACCTTTGGCCCATTCTGTGGTAAAATACATTACTCAAACACTATTAAAGTAAAAGTTCAGGTGATGTAAACCAGTGATCACCAATCCCGGTCCTCAAGGACCGGTATCCTGCTGGTTTTCCAGGTCTCCCTGCTGCAGCACACCAGAGTCAGACTCAGACAAGCTCTGGACAACTCTGCTAATTAGTCAATGATTTCAATCAGGTGTGTTGCAGCAGTGAGACATGGAATACTTGCAGGATACAGGTCCGTGAGGACCAGGATTGGGGATCCCTGATGTAAACAACTTCTAAAAAGTAAAATTGTAATTAACTGTGGTGATACAAGTAAATAACTAGTCCACCCCTGAAAAATTACAGTGAATGTTAAACTTCAAAACAGTTGTGAATGGTGGGACTTTTTTCCTGTTGTTTTTAAGGAGTTTTATCTCATTTGAACATATAGTAATGCTGCACAAATCCTGTTTACACAAATATGGGATCATTTGGCTTGCATTAAAATGTGGAAAGTGTTGCTTATTTGTTGTCAAATTGCAGTTCCATATAGAAACATTATCATGGTTCTCTCTGTCAGGATTTCCAAGAGCCAGACATCGACTGGGATGTTGCAGCAGAGTACCAACCAGATGTGGAAGATGCAGTTGTGGTCCTGGAGTTTGACAGCCCCCTCACTGAAGAGCAGCACACTGAGCTGAAGTTGCTGTTGTCTCAAAATCGGGGGGTGTATAGACACTAAAGAACTTTATCTATTGTGCAGAGAATATAATGCTGCCTTGTCAGATTTGTGTATTTGATGCAAAAAGCTCAAGAGATCGGTTCCAATGCTTTATTGCTGTTATGAAAAAATACATGTACGTGTTTTAGAAATTGCTATAAACCCAACTTTGTTCAGTTATCTTGTAAGATTCTAGTTCTGAATCTATTAGTGGCACATGTGCCGAGCCTGAAACACACTGGAAAAATCCTTGCACTAACAACAGCTTTGCTCCACAGCCATTTGATGGTTCCCATCTTGATAGTCTGTTCCTGAAGGTTAAAAAAACAAGAAAAGGAAATATCACAATATGTCAAAAACCCACTGTAGGCACTGATTAAGAGACAATTATTGTGTGGTCTTATTAGTGTGTAATGGCTATCTGTTTACAACAGTAAGATAATTTAAATTTCCTTTTTAAAATACATTCTTTAGTGAAAATGTTTTTGTGTGTGTTTGTGAATGGTATCTATGAGGCATAAAGTTGGTTTGTGTTTACCTTGGTCTTCCAGGTTTTGCAGGTCTTGCAAAAAGTTGTTCGCTTCCTTTCAGTGTCTTGCTGATCCCTCGTCGCTGTATTGAGGAGACAAAGGAATTAAATCTGCATCCATCTACAACATTTTTTTTTAAATGTGTGAATTAATAGATAAAATCATTAAGGTTGCAACTATCAAATTAGTAAACAATTACAAATTTATGATTACTTGAGTACTCACATAAGACATTTTGCAGTTATTTAAATGACACTTATGTTTACTTCTTAAAACTAATTCATAATTTAATATGAAGAAAATTAAAATGTAACAATATAAGATGTAATATTTCATTGCCCTATTCTAGGCAAAATGATTCTGCATCACTGTACTGTATACCCCAAATGGGTTTTTTTTTTCTTTCTTTTCTTTTTTTTTTTTGACATATCAGAAGAATTGAATGGTCAGGCATTATTAAAGGCTTGCAAAGACATCATTTTAAGTGCTGTAAATGACTGTATGATTTCTGTATACTGCTGTAAATATGGAGGACTTTGTTCTTCATTCACTAGTTACACAGGGGATACACATCGTAACAGGTAGTGTAACTCAGTCTGGTACGATGTGTATCCCCTGTTTATATAGTTTACATTATATCCTGCCAACAAATATCAACCATAAATACTGCTGTAAATATTGGGGAGTTTGTCATTTATTTACTACAGTTACACAGGGGATACACATCTCAGTCTGCTACGATTTGCATCCCCTTTTAGCTTAGGGTTAGCGGTAAGAGTTAGGGGTTCCTACCAACTGTCATTGTGCAATACACAACTGAGGGGATACGACTTCTGTCGGGGATAACTAGGGATGCACGATAATTATCGGGTCGATAATTATCGGGCCGATAACAGGAAATTATGACGTCATTCCGATAAGTCCGATATCATGAGGACATACCCCGATAACTTATGTCCCATAAAGTTGGAATTTTTAAGATCAGGCATGCAGAAATTTAAAATCCCACTTTATGCTTTTCACGCTGAGATATTGCAATTGGGGAAAGAAAGCTGCTGCTTCACAGGGGAGACGCCAAACTGCTTCCAAACCACTTTCCCTTCCTTATTTTAGACTCAAACTACCCCATACAGTTGGAATTTTTGATTTGGCATAGTTAGGTATGTATGTGTGTTATCGGTATTGGTTATCGGTATCGGCCTTTAGGAGTTTAAATTTATCGGTTATCGGTATCGGTTTTAAAAAATAGTTATCGTGCATCCCTAGGGATAACTACTTTGGCACGACACCTGTCTCAACTGGATTTTAGGCTGTTGACATCCTCAGCTGGTTTCCTTAGCGGAGGGCAGCTAAATGTTAGCACCAAACACGTTAGCACAAAGTTTAGCTACCGAACCTGTTAAACTATTGATTCGTCTTTTGCCAGCCTAAGTATTATTGTGAATACATGTATAATCCCACTGTAACAATGAACATAAACATTTGCTAAAGTTCTTTAAAGTTTACTCACCAAACTCCGACTCAGCCGACCTGGATGCGCAGAGCTGCCTGTGGTGAAAGCGGAAGCCAGCGGCCGGCGACGAAGGTCACGGGGCGGGACTAACAGGAAAGTGGCCAATCATATGCAGGTTAACATTTCAGTGGTTTTTTTCTACCCATGGGGGGGGGGGGGCAGGGGAAGGCAAAGTTCCACACGAGCGCGCAGATCGACTCAGCGAGCGAGCAGGTTGACAGCTGTAAGTCACGTGCGTGTGTCGTGTATTGTGCCTGCAGCAGTAGCGCTCGTGGTCTCTGAATTGCGCGCATGGGACGTTCAGTGCGCCCGTGGAGCATCACACACGTTCGTGAAGTGTATAACACGCTCGTGCTGAATAAAACTATTGTCTCCAGTCCACGCGTGTAGTGTGATAAGCGCCCCCTAGTGGACTTTTGGCGGAAATTAAACGCCATAGCATACCGCCACCCACTGTACCTGAGTGTGTACCATCATGTCAGGTCTCGCGCAGTCTAGCTGCCAGCCCACGGTCTCTCGGGCTTAAAACATAGGCTTATACTCACTGCTCCCCCTAGAGGCCTGGAGCACTTCCGTTGTCAGTTAGGTTAATATGCAGCATTTTCTTTTTGCAGGTGTTTTTTGTTATTGCAGATGTTTTTGTTAATACTGCATTTTCTTTTTGTATGTGTTTTTGTTAATGCTGCATTTTCTTTTTGTATGTGTTTTTGTTAATGCTGCATTTTCTTTTTGTATGTGTTTTTGTTAATACTGCATTTTCTTTTTGCAGATGTTTTTGTTAATGCTGCATTTTCTTTTTGCAGGTGTTTTTGTTAATGTTGCATTTTCTTTTTGCAGGTGTTTTTGTTAATGCTGCATTTTCTTTTTGCAGATGTTTTTGTTAATGCTGCATTTTCTTTTTGCAGATGTTTTTGTTAATGCTGCATTTTCTTTTTGCAGGTGTTTTTGTTAATGCTGCATTTTCTTTTTGTATGTGTTTTTGTTAATACTGCATTTTCTTTTTGCAGATGTTTTTGTTAATGCTGCATTTTCTTTTTGTATGTGTTTTTGTTAATGCTGCATTTTCTTTTTGTATGTGTTTTTGTTAATACTGCATTTTCTTTTTGCAGATGTTTTTGTTAATGCTGCATTTTCTTTTTGCAGATGTTTTTGTTAATACTGCATTTTCTTTTTGCAGGTGTTTTTGTTAATGCTGCATTTTCTTTTTGTATGTGTTTTTGTTAATACTGCATTTTCTCTTTGCAGATGTTTTTGTTAATGCTGCATTTTCTTTTTGCAGATGTTTTTGTTAATACTGCATTTTCTTTTTGCAGATGTTTTTGTTAATGCTGCATTTTCTTTTTGCAGATGTTTCTGTTAATACTGCATTTTTGTTTTGCATCTGTTTTTTTTTTTTTATTAATGCTGCATTTTCCTTTTGCATCTGTTTTTTATAAATGCTGCATTTTCTTTTTGCATCTGTTTTTATAAATGCTGCATTTTCTTTTAGCATGTGTTTTTGTTTATGCTGCATTTTCTTATTGCAGTTGTTTTTGTATATGAAGCGCATTTGCACCTGTGGGCCACCGTACACCCCTGCTCTGTAGATTTGCAAATAAAAGAAATGAGCAGTGGCCTCAGTTATTAAACAGACCTCAAACCAGGTTTTTTTTTTGTGTGTGTGTGATTCATGTAAATCTGATCTACAGCAGCACCTCAAGGTGAGTGTTGGATTTAGAGAGTACAGTCTATGCTTCCAAGTCTTTTTGTCTTTGCTTGTATTTCTTGTGCTACCACCTATTTAAAAAATAAATAAAAAAAATAAAAAGATTTTAAAGAAAAGATTAATGTTTATTGTTTTGCAGGATGTCTGTGGTGCCGGCCTCTCATGCTTTAATATGTTGGATTGCTGTCACTCCCTCTTCAGTCCTCAACGTGATGCAGTGAGTATCTAATCTTTCAGGCTCAAGACCAAAGAAAGTAAATGATAGAAACACGGTTTTTTGTTTTATTTTAGGTTTTATTTTCATTTTGCTATAATCAGTTCATTAAAAGTCGAGTCCGGAATTTCCCCCCTGAAAATAAACGTTAGACTTGTGCAAGTGAAATCCGTCTCAATCCACGCCTTTGGGCCTCTACTTTTGTGTTGTGGGGAGTTTGTTTGCAACTCCCTCGCTCCCTGTCTGTAATTCCCCTTTTCCCTTTGTTTTGCTGTGTTCAGGATGTTTCTGGGTGGAGATTTCTGTATACATCACCAGCCAATGACAGAGCTAAGAGCATGACGCTGTGTGGGGATTGGCTCATGATTCGAGCAGACCCAAGTCACTGGAACTCTCGAAAAAGGAAAAGAAAAAGAAAAGAAAGAAAAAATGGCAGACTCAGCGAAGAAAAGAAGGCACTCTGCGGTAAAAAATGTTTTTATAGTGCACATTGAAAAACCAGGGTTAGTATTGGTTTGGCTTTTACCTGTTTCCGAGCTCTGAAGGAGAGGCTTGAAGCTGAATAGACTGAAGAACGAAGCGGCCATTAGCCCGAGGGGGAGGGGCGCTCAGTTTCAGTAGTGTTTACAAACAGAAATGGTGGGGGGGACTCTGGACTCTACCTTTAAATATACTCCAGGTCAGAGTTTAGGTAGTTCCTCATTTTTGGTTACTTCCTGTGGTTAGCTGTGTATTTCTCCCATTGTGGTGGTCTTTCCCAGCCAATCACTGGGAGTGTCTGCACGACTGGGCCTTTTGACCGGTTTTCCCTCTACACCAAGTTTCTGTTGCGCAGGCCTAAGTTTTTGGTTTTGTATGTTTCCCTTTATTTATCAGACAGGTTTTGTAGAGAAGAAATGTTATTTTGTTCCTTGTGGGCCATTTAGTCCTGTTTGTGTTGGAGTTAGGGTAGTTTAGATGAAGGTTTGTATGCTTTTTTGTTTTCGTGGTTAAGTATGTTGTCCTCTTAATTTCTAGTTATGAGTGTTTTGTTCGTATGTTGGCCTTGCTGTTGTGCTTTTATGTGTCTTAACTGTCATTGTAAAATTAAATGAAGGGTAACTTCAAAGGATAACTTTCTTTTTTTTCAACCTGGACCTTATTTCCAGGAGTTTATACGTGCATTTACTCACCGGTAAAATTTCTGCATCAGTTTGACTCCTTTGGAAGATATTACATCGAGTTGCCCCAGTGTACATCTATATAATGGCAGAGACAGGGCAGCCTCTATATAAAGGTTGAATATGGAACATGGACAGAACAGCGACATCACATGTGTCGAGGTTGTAGTTGCAACAGCAGAAAACAACTCTACCCATTTGGTTGCCAGGCTCGCTGCCGATACGGCAAGTTACCAGCAGCCAGCACCATGTTCAACAAGTAATGCAGAGGAGTTTATAACTGATAGCGAATGTTAGCCATGCTAGCAAGCGAGTTAGCTTACCGATCCAGGAGAAAAGTTTCCATTTCTGCGTTTTGATGCCGTGAAAAATGTTTATGTGGGTCCATCTAGTGCAGGCTTCATCTAAATTTACTCCAGATTTTGCTCTTCTCAGGTCTCTCCTCTTCTGAGACGGATAACAATATCTCCAGGGCTCTAAAGCAGCAGCTGGACTTGCCGTCGCCACTGTGTCCCCCTGTACCAGCCTAACTGTGCCGAACATACTGTTGCCACACAGCGATTGTATTTGGCAACCCGCAATGGCGGCGTGTATTGGCCGTTTTCAAACTCGTTAAAATTTATGTTATATATTTTTTTGGGCTAAATATAACTTTTTTAAAGGAAATGTTGTACTTTCCTTCTGCACCTCTTCCAAATGCCTCGTGGAGGTATTATATTTTAAAAGATATAGCTTTTAATAAAAATGTTCCATATTCAACCTGTAAGACATTATCTGCAGGAAAACTCTTTCATTTCATCAATGCTTCAAGTAGAATGAATGAACGAATGAGTACTATTTTCCTGTGAGTTCAGAGTTTCGCAAATTGTGTTGGGTTTTTTTGTTGTTGTTGTCAGCCAGCTGCTCTTCTCAGGTGTACTACGGAAGCGCGCATCATGAATGCGCGGCCCCTTAAAGTGTGTAGAACACCCTGATAACTAACGGAAAGCTAAATATGGACTCAGAGGATAATAGTGCTCGTTGGTTCATTCATTCTATTAAAAGTATTGACAAAAATCAAGGAGTTTTGCTGCAGATAATGTCTAATATAGAGGCTTCCCCATCTCTCCCAGAGGCTGCTCTGTCTCCAGCAATATACTGGATGTACATCGAAGGGCGACTCAACACAATATCTTTCGAAGGAGTCAAAATGATGCAGACATTTTACCGGTGAGCGAATGCACATATAAACTCCTAGAAATAAGGTCCAGGTTGCAAAAAAATAAAGTTGTCCTTTAAGATGATTCACTCCAAACAACCAAAACCTTCCATTTTTCTGGACTTGCACTTAAAACTCAAATTCTCCTCATTATTTTGCACCAGGCAAGGTTTTTCCACCTCATCCCTGGAAGCAAATACATCTTTTTTTTTTTTGTTCCAGTACAAATATTTTGTTTTCATACATATGTACCTTTCATTGTGCCAGATTATCTCTGGTAATTTTGTGTCATTGTGTATGCAACCCCCCTGCTTTTAAAATTTGCATCATTTTCTGCCTGAGCAGAAATTAAGAATTTAAGCAACATGACTTTAAAGAAATCTACATCAAATACATAACTATGCAAAGAAAGCAGGGACTGGATTTTGTATCTAAATTTATAAACCCAAGTCCAAGGCATATTAATTAAATCCAGACTATAAAAAAACAGGCAGCTGATTAAAATCAATGTCATGGTTGACATTGTTTGCAGTGCTCATACAGTGCAAGCATACAGACAGAGCCCCTAACCTATTAAAATGAGCAAAATTTGCAAAACATGCAAGCCCCGAGGAGCCGGGCAGCGTGATCCTGCCGTGTGACCTGCGGATGGTCACAGCAGCCCTCAGCTCTGCCTTCTGAAACAACTCCGTATTCGACATGGATGTCTGCTTGGTTTTTACAACCGCAACTCCCATCTCACTTCCTTCATCCAAACAATGTGCGCAACATGCCAGTCAGATGGGACATGGACTGGACCCCTTTTTTTCTGCTCTGCTGGACAGGAAGTCATGTTGACAAGTTGCTGCAGATAAGCAAAGGAGCGCCTGTCCTTTTAAGGTGCAGCAGACCTTGAAAGAACAAACACAAACAAATTTGAGTGGAACATCAAAACTCTTCATGCAATTACTGGAGGTGCAACATGCCCCCTTATGATGATTAAGAGTGAAAAGATGTAGCCTTTTCCTATAAATCATCTCTGGGTGACACAATCCTGCTGCCACATTCACATACTGAGCATGTCTGTGTTTAATTCACAAAAAACACAAGGTTAAATTAACAATGGCCTTTACACACAAGTAAAAGATCTGTTTTTGTCAGTCACATATGCAGCAGTAATGGATATAAAACATAACCTGTCATGCTATGAAAACCTAAGGCCACTAATCTTTTTTAGAATACTTGAAGCCCAATTGCTTTCCAAAGATTAGCATATAATATCATTTGCATGCATTGAAATATTTATATGCATTAGCATGAGTAATGTGGGAATAAGAATAATGCACAGGGCATTATGAATTATACATGCTCATGTAATGAATCAATCGAATATGATGGTTAACATGATGGTTAACAACAGCGTAATATCATCAAACAGCTGTCTGGTAGTGAAACAAATAACACTGCAGTACCAAAGCTATGAGAGTCCTGGTTTAAAACCCAACAAAAGAATTCAGCAAATCTTCGGAACTAATGCAAATATACCCATTTTGCTTTGATAATTCAGAATATTGCAATGAAACGTCCCAGATAAGCGAAGAAAAAGCAAAACCAAAAGTTGCATACTGAAATAATATAAGCATGAAATATACACCAGACATAACTAGTGTCACTATTCAGCAACATTTGGTTTTACAATCTAAGAAAACGGCCTCAAAACAACTCTCATAACCACTTATAAGCTTCTGGCTCCTTCCTGGTGCTTCTTTCTGCCTCTTTTACTATGCTATTAATTTTGAGTCCTTTTGCATGAGTAGATTTCAGCTCACTAAAAGTCCTATCTTAGGTGCTAGTAATGGTTTGATTCTTTTTTTTAAGCTGTAGAAATGAAGTAACTGTAACTTGTTTTTATTCTGGTTTGTTTTTTTTTCCTGTCTGTTTTGTTAAGTGATGCATATTAATGTTAAATCTTTACCCATTGTATTGCAGAGCCCATAAGAGGACACTGTCATGGGCTTCTCATGTGCACAAGGACATTTTTGATGCCAATTTTTTTTACCTCTTGGGTGGTGTTCATACTGAATTAAATGGATGTCTTTTTTCCTAAAATGCAATCTTCAACACATTTTTTAACAAATAACCACTAATAACCAAGTTGGTCAGATGTTTGTAACTGATTACAAATGAAAGTCGTAACCTGATCAAGGCTGCTGTTTCCCCTGCACCAAAACAGATCACACAACTTCAAAACTCATTTCAATAATCATTCAGAGATAAAAGAACAGTGACACTGAGCAAAAAGAGCTGTAACGTCTTTATAGGCGAATCCAAGGTTAAAATACAGCTTAGTTAAGTCACATATTAACATTTCCATAGCCCTCTGAAGTAGATGGAATGGTTTCCTTTATCTAAAGGACACATTATCAAGCACACTAGATCATTTCTAATGTCTACAAACAACTATTGTTGCCATATCTCTTATCCCAGCATTAATTCTATACATAATACTTTCCCAACTGGCAGCAAACCAGCCCCACTAAATCCTCAACTCTGTTTTTCTCTTTTCATTGTCCTCCTTTACCTGATGGGCTCTAAATAGGTGCAATATATTCTTAAGGAATTTTACTTTAATATTCTCTGTCTGTACAACATTTTCTCAGTAAAACTGGGGTTTCGTCCTGCAGTTTTCTGCCTTGTTTTCACTATTGACTCCCTCCTTGGTCTGCCCCCGTGAAGCTTTACATTGACCAATGCAGTGCACCGTAGAGGCAGAAATCACCACTCAAAGCTGCTCCAGGTCAGCCTGGAGCTTTTTAGATGCTTTGTGTAGTCCTTTAACCATCCCGAGTCAGATAATTAGATTCGTAATTGCACTATGTTCTTGAGGCTTCCTCTCATGTTAATGACTGAAATTCTTGTTAATGATCTTGACAATGAAGTTTGGTAATTGGTTTGTGGCTTTTGGGCTTTTTTAACAGAAGGACTCCCCATGTTTTCTTTTTGTAATTCATTTATAATTTTTGTATCTAATTCTTTTTTTTTTTTTTTTGTAACATTATAGCAAGTAGACTGATAGTCTGGCTGCAATGTTGTGTCAAAGAAATTTGCTTTATGGGCATAAGGCTCCTCTTTATTGTCTTACTGTATTTATGTGACAGTTGAGGGTCACGGTGCTTCCAGTTGATCATGTGCCCTGGCTACTTGGCCCCAGGGATGTCCCTTTGGATGAATGGTCAGTGTGCATGGGTCTTATCTGGGAGACTGGGGTTCAAAACCCTACCCCTTTTGGTAAGAAAAGGGAGATTTAGGCTACATTCACATGGCGACAATCAGAACAGAAGACGCAAAAGTGGCGTCTCGTCATCATCATTTTATCCGTGTTTACATGAGCATTGTCACGAAGAAATCTGTGTGCATATGAGGACACAAGAGTGTGTTGAATTTGATCTGATATGCACGCCAGGCCGTTAGGTGGTGCTGTGATGAAACTCCACCATGTCCGCGGACATGCGTAAAATCTACCTTAGATCTGCTGGTTTTACATACATTGTGTACATTATTGTTTTCCCTGTTTGTGTGTGACTTCAACGTGCAGGTGACATGAGCATGGCGTGAGCAGGTACACTATCATTTTTGCGTTTTGGACTGTGCAGACGAGAACACAACAGCATTGCGTCTTTAGGAATTCCATTTTTGAATGAGTCTTCAGATTTTTGCATCTTGAACCCAGAATAACGCTGTTGCCATGTGAGCAAAAGGCACTTCAATTAAATATTTTGCCATTTTTACCTGCAATCGTCCTTGTGTGAATGGCCCATTAGAGCGCATTCAGAAATATAGTCCGTGAGTCTCGGTCCATTTGGGGACTCGGCTCGGCTGGGGGTGGGGGTGGTCTTCCGGACCGATATCACATTCACGTTGCACCATAGCCAAATGGGCCAAACATTTTGAATAATGTTCCCAATCTCTAAAGAGGTGGCGCTGCATTCGGATTCACCGCAGGTGAGGATCAGACATACAACGAACAAGAAGGTTCTCACAACTTCCGTTTCCTCCACAAAACATTATTTTTGTGCGTACTTACGAGGAGCTGGGATATGATTTCATCAGACCAAATATCCGTGAAAGCGTTTTCTTCTTTGTCACTCCACGTCTGACCACGAGCCATCTTTATAAGTACTGCAGTCCCATACGTGTGTTTGTTGTTGTAGCGTTTAAAACGCTACGGGTAAAACGTTGCCCAGCGCCCTGCCAATGCAGTAGTCCACTTCTGTATTTGGTCCACTGAAACGCACCAAGACCTGCGTTTGTAGGCGGACTGAGTTCGCTTGTTTATCAGAGTCCATTTGCGCATTCACAACTTCCTAAAACAAAGGGACTTTTCACCTATTTGAAAAATACTGTATATCCAAAAGATCACCAGAAACCCACTGTGACCATACTTATTAGTTATAATAAAGCTGGGGTATCTACAAAAATCACAATGTATTGCAGTGTGACATCATTCCCAAGCTCTAATATCTGCATTGGACCTGAGCACACAGAGATGCTTTCCTTTATCAAAAAAAAAAGAGAGAAAAGATAAAGAAAACGCTTCTAACTTTTCCCCATTAATTACTCGTATTGGTACTTGGTTTCAGCAAGTACTCAAATATAAGTACTCATGCTTGTACTTGGTTGGCAAAAAAGTAGTATTGAGACATCCTGACAAAAAAGCATAAAATTTAAAGCTAGGGTTGGCAATGTTGGAAAAACGGTTTGAGCAAATGACAGTTTAAAAAATCACACCATCTGAAACCACGCCTTCAGCGAAGGGACGTGTGCGCCGATGTTTTATGAGCAGGTTAACGATCACAGCCGAGTGGATAGCTCGTTAGCTTGATAGTAAACTGCTGACAAACCTCATGCGGGGGACGGAGAGAGGGGAGGAACAGAGACGAGACATAAAGACATCAATTCGTTCTTTCTATACGTTGCGAATGACCAATTCCTGCCTTTTGGTGCGAATGGCAGTGGTTGGTCAGAGGTTTACAGAACTGCAGCTCTCACCTCACAGAGGTCTGACTTTTTTCCTTTCTTTTTATGAATACATGATGTGTTGACCACTGTCAGGATGGAAGGACCATTTCACCCAGTGTAAAAGTGTTTCTGAGCCGGCTTACCAACTCTGGTTTTAATGGCAAAAACATTAACAGAAAAACCAAAAATAAATGTAGTTATTGGTGATCAAACCCACAGTGACTGCATCAGTTAGGTTAGTAAACGTGATTACCCCACCCCCATTTACCAATCAATCCACCCATCGATATCCCTAAATAAACTTTCCTACCTTATTTCAATCATGACACTAATGTCATTAATAAAAGAGTTGCCAGTATATTAGATCATACACAGTAAAAGCTTTCTGAATACACATAATTAGTTGAGGAGCTGTAATTTAGATCAATATCTGGATTTACATCTTATAAATGTTTGTAAATTCAACCAGAACTTCAAACTCACACTAATGACCTCTGTAGATAATATGAGGATTTGTTGACAGATTCCATTTTCAATGTGACATTAACCGCAATATGACACCCATTAGTCTGCAGGGCTCAAACAGAGGTTGTGCGGGGTTAGAATTGTTAACTAGTAATATTGACCCTCTGACTTCATATGAGTTGTAGTGATGTGGGAGTCAGATCAATAGCACTGAGTCAATAGGGGGCAGTGATTTCCAGCACCACTACACAGTTACTGTTAGTGATTTACTGACCTGTTTGCATGTGGAATAGAACCTCTGTGAACATTTCAATTACTGTGTATTTTCTTGTCTGTCCCCTTTCAGCTGTTTGGATCTAAAAACTAACTTGGGAAATTCAATACAGTGCCATGCCCCAAGAAATTCAGCTATTTTCTGCTCTGTCAAATTCTGAACTGTTAGCACTGATAGCCCAATAAAAGGGAAGGGGGGTGAAGGAAAGATGTGGAGCTCTTTTGTTTTCAAGCCCCAACAACTATGCTTCCATTGTTGATGCTGCTTATTGTTCGAGAGGAACTGTGGCTTTGGAGTGTTTATTTTTGATTAGGAATGTTTAATGGCCTCAGCATATTCAATTATCAGCAGCCGGCTCCGCCAGTCGATAGTCATCCACTCATTAATGGCCCAGAACTGATTACCAAGGACAGAGAGAGAAATGGGTGAGATGTTATTCATTCAAAGCGCTAATTAAATCCTGCTTGGTGGGACTTTCAGTCCTACTAGAAACTTTTTCCAACATTTCACCAAGCACCACCTATAGCGACAGTATATCTAAAAATAACGGCACTCCTCCATTTCTATGCACCCTTGTCTATGACATAGCTGCTACTGGAGAGTGGTGATTCTATGGCTGCATATATGTTATGAAACTCATAAATAAACCTTTCACACAAGCACTGGAATATATATATATATATATATATATATATATATATAAAATATATTAAGGAATATGGCTCAAATAGTGCAATAATTACAAAAGGGTACTCATACATGTCTTCTTTTTTCTTTTTCCATTTGTTGAACACAGCATGAAGTAAGTAATTCCTCAAAAATATTTTCATGCCTTTGCTTTTCAAGTCAAATAACTTTCTTGTTTCTCTTTCTTCTACGTAACTGCCAAAATCCCACCAAACAGACTGAAATACATTTGCTTTTTCACACTTTCCTCTGGCCTGGATCACATCCTCTCTGCACTTCCTCATAGAAGATTCTGGCACTGCAAAGAGAAATAACTCAGGTAAAGACGTAAGAGGGCATGCTGCTAGCGAAGTGTTCTTCATTTTAGTTTTTCTACCAGCCCTGGCTGGGGAGGATTCACATGGGCATGTATGCAAATGTCTGTTGTAGAATTAATATGCCTTCTGCCTGTATGCCATTTTCAAAAACCTTTTTTGCACCTAATGGATTTTTGTATAATTGCCGTTATTATATATTTTTTTTTGTTTTTTTTTTAAATTTTCATAAATTTCCATTCATTCCAATAATCTCTCCGACATTACTCCACTCAAAACACTTCACTTCAAACCCCACACAATTTTTTTCAATTAATTCACTCAATACTCCCCAACCCCACTCTCAACCTCAAAACCCTACACCTACGAACCTTATTCGCTTTAATTTAGTTTATGTATCCATAAGATCACTTACCAAACATTTCTCTAACGACTCCGCCGCAGGCCCTCATACCTTCCCATTGATCCGACGACACCCTGTCACTACTTATTGCTTACTGATTCATTACTATGGGGGGCGGATAACCAGCAACGGCTGTGCTATTGATCTCGCCGCTATCGATTCGCCCATCTCTTTTCATCATGTGTCCTTTTAGTCGGGCTCGACCTTTGCATTTCTGAGATATCCCCCCTCTGTTTTTCTATCTCTTGATTGTGGGAAGACATGTTTTCTTGTGATAGACTGAGTTCTTCTGATCCATCTCTGATAGTCCCCCTTATCCTTCTTTCACAAATTGCTCATGTTTGGTTATTTTCTATTATTATTTTTTCTTTTAACAGTTATCTTAGATATTTCTAATTCCCAAGTTACGTTCAATTCCATGTTTTCATTTTTTCACTTTTTATATTGTTATTCATTTATATGTTAACCTTTATTTGCAATTTTTCCTTTTTCTCCCTGTATTGTTTATTTTCTTTTTTATTTTTTTTATTTTTCCTAAAATTTTCTATCTTGTTCAATTCTTTTTTTCTTCTTTTCTTTCTTATCTGTAATAATCATTCTCATCTTTCTATATTCCATATGTCTTCTCTATTCTCTTTCTCTTATTTGTTATCTAGATTATTTTCTACTTTATTCAATATTTTTTCTTTTTTCTTGTTTTTTTTTACTTTTTTATAATCTTCTATTATTTTTTTTATTTTTATTTTATCTTTTCCTATATCATTTCTTTTTTCTTTTAAATATTCACATAAATCTAATTTCATATTTATTTTAAAACAAATTTCTCCATCTTTTTAAGAAAATTTCTATTAACTTCTTTAAGAACTTATATAAAAATAAATTTAATTATTTAAAAAAATAAATTCAATATATGATTAAATAAATGAAAAAAAAAAAAAAAAAAATTATTAAATAAATAAAATTTAATAAATAAACAATTTTTATAATAAAGATTTTTATGTAAATGCTCCACCCACTATTCTCCTATCCATCCTTTCCCCCACTTCTCCTCCCTTTCCCTCCTCTCCCACCCCCCCCTTCCCCCCCCCCTCCCCTCCCTCCCCCTCCGTCCCCCCCCCCCCTCCCCCCCCGCCCTGCCCTCCTCCCCCCCCCCTTCCTCCCCCCCCTTTTTTTCCTCTTTCATACTCTCCTCCTTTCCCCCAAATTAATTTCCCCCTCTTTCTGAAATCCTCCATCTCCCTCCTCCTCATTCTGTATACCTCCCCTTTCTATACCATCTCCTTTTTCGCCCTACTTATTTTTCAATTTTCCTAACTTCACAAAATCTTTATGCTCATTTATTTCCATTATCCCAGTTCCTCTTGATGCATTAATTCTCTTTTACTCCTTTTTCTCTGGTTTTTTTTTCATTCTACTATTCCCGTTTTGCTTTTTGTTTCAATTTTCTTCTCATTTTCCCTCTTATATCCTTCGTCCTTCTTCTTTTTTCATTATAATCTTTTTTCTAGTTTTTTACTTTTTGTCCCGTTTATAGCCTTTTTTTTTTTTTTTGTTTTTTTATTGTCTTTTTTTCGTTTTTTATGGTTACGTTTTGATATTCATTGCGTTGTTTTGATCTTTCTGTGTATTTCAGTGTCACTTTTAACGGCACGTTTTCATTGGTTGTTAACAACATTTTTCTCCCATTTTAATTTTTCTGTCCTGTAAGGATTTAGTTAGTCTCACTTGTGTTTCATTTTTCTTCCCCATCTTTAAAGCTCTTCGCAGCCTAATTATTTACTTTTATTTTTAGCCTCACCTTTATTTGATAACAATTCTTCAACCAATCTCCCACTTCCTCCATCACCTCATTCCATTTTTTTTCTAATTACCACTGCTTTATTAAAGTAGCTACATCGTCCCTTTCTCGTGCTCCCTTGATACTTAAAAGAACCTCACAAAATACAAATTTTTTTTTGAAATTTGTATATTTCTACTTTATTATATATTACTATATACCATAATTTAAAATAAGTTATTTAAATTTTTATTGAATATTTATAATATAAACTTATATATATTTTCCTTTTTTTTTTTATTTTTTTTAATTATATATTATTGTAATATTTAGAAATTTTAACTATAATTTTATCATTTATATTTAACTGATTTTTTTCATGCTATTTTTTACTATATTTTTTCTTATATTCTTTCTTTTTTTATTTATTCTTACTTTTCTTCCTCAAATGTCCCACTTGTGCTTATATCTTCATTTTTCTCCCTCATCTCGTTTGATCTGAACGCTCTACTCTATTTTCTTCTCTCCATAACACCTCCCAATTTTTTTACTTTTTATTTTCTATTCACCTTTCTCTTTTCATCCCAGAGAACTTTACATTATTCTTTTTATTCTCTATTTCCCATTATCCCCCTTTTCCCTTTTATATTTATCTTCTCCTTCCTCCTTTTCTTTCTTTTTCATTACTTTATAATCAATTTATCATTTGGCTATTTTTTTCCATCTTCCCTCCCCTTTAACCCCATTTCTCTTTTTTTCTTTTCTTTTTTTTTTTTTTTTATTGGATTTTCTTTCACTTCCATATTATTTTTATATTATCTTTATACAATTTCCAGCTTCCTTTAGTCTAACCAAATTTAATGTATCCTTTTCCTTTTCCTTTTCCAAGCTTTCGCACATCCAATACCTTATTAAATTCACTTTGCTGCCCCCATCAACACCCAACCCCCCCCCCCTCTCCTTCTCCCCCCCCCCCCTTCCTCCGCAGGCTTTTTAGTTATCTGACCAATTCCCGTTTTACAACCTCTTCCCCCTTCTATATATTTCCCCTCCCCCCCCCTCCCTGCTCCCAAGCCCCTATCCTCTTCTTACCCTTCCTCCTCCTCCCCCCCACTTCTCCTCCTCCCCACCTCCCCCCCTCTTCATCTTCTGTTTGTCCTCCTCTTATTGGCTTGTTTATATTTCTTTTTGTCACTCTTTTTCTCTTCTATTTTTTTTGTGGTTGTTTTTTTGTTTTTTTGTTCTTTTTTATGTCCTCTCCCACACCCACCCCCCGCCTCCCACCCCATCTCTCTCACTCGTCTAGACCTTTTTATTTTTAAATTTTTAATTTTCTCATTTTTAAATTAAAATAATATAAACACACTACTATACTTTTCTACATATTTTTTTTTTATATTTCTATTTTTCTCATTTTCCCACAAATATTTTATTGTTTCATAATTTTTTTTTTTTTTACAATCACATCTTTTTTTATAAAACTTTAAAATTTTATTTTACATAAAATATCTTTTCACACACAATTTTCCCTTGCATTATTTTTATCCCATACTAATGCTACAAACTCCAGTTTGCTTTGATGCCATGACACACAGACAGTACCAACTATGACGAGCAATAACTTTGTTTTGTTATTGTTTTGTCCAATACCTTTCTACTTCATTAAAGCTTGGAAAGATGTGTGTTACCTGTAAGTGTGGGATGCTAAATGCTTTGCATGTTGTGATCATGTTAATTGGATATGAAGGACTGTATCTAGTTAAGGTTTCAGATCTACAATATATCTACAAATAAAGACTAAACAGCAATAATCGGTGGAAAATATGAAGCTGGACCAGATGAACTAAATCCAGAGAGAGGAGGTAAAAACTAAAGGAAAGAAATGGACCTAATTCCAATGAAAACTGGGGCGACCCATCAGAATTATGCATAGAAGTCAGTAAGTTTATAACATGGGACATGAGTAAATGTAAGCATGCTCCAACTTCCAGACATTACAGATGTAATGCAGGCAAATAAGCAAAAATACTGATGACTGTTCAGACTCAAGATTCATCAAATGTGCAACCAGTCAAGTCATTTTGACTAGACGCCAGTCTGGGGGCACCTCAAGGAAGTGTGTCCAAACCAGAGACTGTATTAAGCCCCGTTTCTACCAGTGGGTCCAGGTTGGAATGGTTCGGTCCACATTTTTTGGAGTTTCCACAGGCAAAAGGATGTGGAGGATGGTTCAGTAAATCCTGATTTCTGTGGTGTTTCCAAAGCCAACCGTACTTTTGCCCTGTAGGGGGTGTACCGGCCGGATAGGGATAGCTGCATGAGCTACGTAGTAGCATGATCTCAAAGTAAGGCAACGCCGGCCTTAAATTATAATGGAGAACAGGACACAGATATGAAGGATGACAACGGCTGACATCCACCAGTTTGCTTTATTTCTTCTTTTAGTACGGATATATTGATTTCACCTTGTACCCCACAGCAAACTCCCTTACCCTGGAGGCGGAGTATTAACCAGATAGCGCTGCTCCGTGATCGCGTGACATCATCGCAGTGCAACGCTGTTCAACCGAAGCATCACCTCACACTTGACAGAAACAAATGGGTCATCCCTGCTTTGTTTTTTGATGTATTTTTTCAACCAATCAACGGATTGCAGTGTGTTAAGCCCCCCGTCTTTGGTCCAGATCGGTTACATCTGTACCCCTACGGAAGGGTGCCAAAAAAGCAGGATGGGTATAAGGGTACCCATCCCAGTTTTTATCTGTGGAGATGCAAAAAAACGTGGACCAACCCAACCTGACCCAAATATGCTGGTGGAAACGGGGCTATTGGTACCCTTGTGTTAGGGTACCCGGTTGATTATGCACAATTTCAAGACTATCCAGACTCTAAATGGATGAGTTATAAAAAACACAGCTGACATGAAGGTAAACTTGACCTATTATTAAACCCAAAAGATTTTTTGAACCAGGCTGTAAACATGTTATTTTGCTGTGAAGTTGGCCTTTTTAACATGGGAGTCTAAGGGGATTGACTCCCTTTTGGGGCCAGTCCCTAGTGGATGAGGAGTGAACTGCTATTTTCTTTTCTTTTTCTTTTTTTTAAGCACCTCTGCATCGGCTTCACTTTTCATTGCCAAAATTTGCTGCTTGGTCATGTGAATCAACACAATGCTATAAAAATGTGACAGCAATACTCAAAGAACACTGAATAAGTACTATAAAGTATACAGTTTGTACATATACATACATACATACATATATATATATATATATATATATATATATATATATATATATATATATATATATATATACATAGATACCTGTGTATATATATCTATTGATTATAATTGTATTGACAGGCTTACATTAAAAGCTTCAACAGTGAATGTGGGGCAAAAGCTATTATTTGCTCTTTTATTTAAAAGCACAGTGAAGCCTCAAAAGAAAAGGAGAAAACACTGAGTCATGTCACAGCAAAGAAACTAAGCACAAAGCCAAATTACAAAGAAAAATGGTTGAATCCCAAGCACGATCACTATACCTGCAACCTCTGTGCTCCAATGAATGATGCATTTAACCAAATACATGACTAAAATTCTTTCTCTCCATTTATTGTATGAATATTGTAAAGAAACCATGAAATCAAGAAATCATGTTTCACACGCACATGTTATCCATCTCTGACTCAGCACACACTCTTGACATGATGATGATGAGTGATTCAGACATGTCAGTGTACATATGTCTAAAGTCTGCAAAGGATCAGGCTCGTATATTCAGTGGGCGGTGACAGAAACCAGTGAAGCACAAGTAAAGACTTCTATAATGACTTTGTCGTTTCTGTTTCACAGCAATATCTTTGTATATGATGTTGACACAGGCTACGACATCAGGCTGAGTGAAGCAAATCTGGCTGTATATTGGAAAGATGTTTTTTCTGGACTGCTGGTGAAAGCAAAGAAGAATTTGCACAACCATGTCACTTCGTCTGGGGTCACTTAGATCTAAAAATATGACATTTGAAGGACTATATTCCTCTCTCACAAGGTAGTAACACACCTGAGGGGTTTCTGTGAGTAATTTGCATCCAAAATAAATTTGCATGGTCAGGCAAAGTTCAATTGTACTTTTGTTTGAGTCACAACCTGCAGCAAAGATGGGTGGAAGAGAGTCAAGTGGCATGTGATCCTTTGAACAGAGGTGTAAAGGGACGGAATGAAAACAGGTCTGTTGCAGTACCGAACACAACCCTGTGGCTCATATGTTCATTCAGGAAGATACAACTTTGTAATTACTTTTGAATCAGGTGTGTTGGAAAACATCTAAAACAGGGAAACATCTAAAACCTGCAGGATAACAGCCCTCGAGGACCAGAGTTTGAGATCCCAAGACTTTTGGCAGATGGGTGACCTGAGGCTGCTCAGAACTCTCTCATTTGTTTTGTCAAGATTCACAGCTCTATCCATCTCTGACCAATTAGTATGTGTAAGGTTCTTTATTTTCAGTTGGATTGATTTTACACCTGTTAATCAAAATAATACCTCCGGCACTTTTTCATTATTAAAAAAAAGCAACACAAAGTGCTTTACATTGAAGAAAAATCCATCATTTTTCATGCAAATCCTTCAGACCACAAACCCACCAATCATATGTATACCCCCTCCCCCCAACACACACACACACATATAGATTAAAATTATATCCTGTTGAAACCCCCACCCACAACAATGAGAACACTTGAAAGCGTAAAAAAACAAGATGATTCAAATAATAATAATAATATAGTACTTGAGGGAAAAGGGTATATGGTATAAAATATAAATACATGGGCTAAACATGGGCTAAATACATGGGCTATTACTAAGTTCATTAGTAATGCAAAGATATAAATGTGTCACATGAGAATTTACTGGATCAATTTTTTTAAAAACACAATCAGTAAATAATTTAAAAAAAAAAGATTTAACATAAGAGACTGGGATAGAAATCAATGCGAGTTCCAATACAGATTATGGATACAAACAAAAGAAATTTGATTAAAAGCTTTACTAAAAAGGTGAGTCAAGCCTTCTTTTAAAAATATCAGCACCCCCAGCTGCCCTGCGAGCGCAGATGTCACAGCGTTGATGACAAGTAACAAAGATGCAAACAGACTAACCTGAGGGAAATAATGCCACCTTCCGGAGAATTGATAAAAATTTGGCCATTTCTTTAAAACAGCGTTCACTTGTACAAATAAGGAGGATGAATAAGCTTGGAATGAAAACCAAAGTTCACAAAGTTCAACAATACAAAATAATAATTTGCGTCCCCTTACAAGTGGCATCCATGCAAGGAACAGTCGCACTGTAACACTTGTCATGTTGGTTTTGAACACCCGTCATGACTTTAAAGATTGAGAGCACTGCTTTTAATGCACCATCCATTACTTCCATTTTCAGACTTGTTTTTAATTTTGTGTTATTTTGACTAAACCTTGTCATAGATGTTCCATTAAGACGTCAGAAACATCCTTTCAGCTTGAGATTAAAAAGCATAATATGTGTCCACTGATGTTGGACATTGGAGTAAAATTGTGCCTCAAGAGTCTCAGATGCAGAAGACATGTTTTAACATGACATCACAGCTTCAGGCGAAGCATGTAGACATCAACCTTACCCTGCAAATGTTCAAACCAATAGGTTTCCTTTGCAATCTTGTATTTTCTGGACTGATCAAAGACAACTGAACTTTAACTCTTCGTTCAGCTGCACGCTTGTACCGGTGTCCCATTTGCTGCGATGTTGTGACAGTCAGCAGTAGCTGCCGCTGCATATGCACCACTATCACTTACTCCCTACCCTAAAACATTTACTGCCTGATGTCTACAAGGCGACCATGACTGCATCCTCTGCTTATCTCTCCTCCATAGAGACATGCCGCTTTGGATTTCCATCAAGGCTACTTTTAATGGAAGCTGTTGTAATCACCGCCTGTAGGCCTACGGGCGTCTCTGGTTTAATCTTGGTTCAAAACTTCTCAGGCCCCAGGCTCTCTTATGTGTCAGTCCTCTTTTCATCACACAAGGAATACTCAACATGGGGTGGTGAATACCTACAAACCATTAAATATGTATAAGCATACCCTGAAACCGACAAATGTTTTCAGTTTGAGCAAGTTGAGTGGGTGACTTGGGCCCGTTGAATTTCAATGCATCACAAGAGCACCTACATGCTGCGTTCCACTTTGGTCTTTACCTCCAACAGAAGTGTGACAGCACTCACCGTCATAGCCGAGAAAAGCAACCGAGACAATCAGGAGTGCAACAGTACTGTAACAAAGTATCTCAGGCTTGTTTTCTTCCCTCTGTCTCTCTCGTTTCTGTCATCTTTCAGCTCCTTTGATGCGTTTCCATGAGAACAGCGAGACAGAACAGGTAGGTGTTGTTGCCCCTGGTGTAAAACAACCAAACTAAAGTGAGAGGAAGCACTGCAAGAAGATTTTAGTTATCTGAGTCTTTCCAGGCTGAGGACCGCAAGACAGCTCAACACAGGTCTTTTTCAGTCCACATCTAGGATTGCATGTGTATAACATGCAAACAGATGAATGGATCATTTAAAAAAAAAAAACCTGCAAATCAAAGATGACTCCTTGGTCTCAATTGTCATGCTTTCCAGTGATTGTAAAGGTCAAATGTGTTGAATGCAAACATTTCTCCTCATTTCTTTCTTTTCAACAAGCGAAAATACTCACAAGAGACTTTAAATCTCCTGGGAATGTTTATATATGACAGCTTCAAAGATGCAGTCTGTTTTGTACATACAAGGTTACACAGGGCTGCTGAGATCCCATTTATGAGAGGCTGAGAGTCTCTCAATGCCATTTAGAACCTTCTTGGACACCATGACAAAGTGGACTGTTGCGGCAACATTCATCTTCCAGCTGTGGCCAGGAGCCTCTGACACCCCAGCAGACAGAGGGAAATGAAAAGAGGCTGCAGCAGCCAATGGCACCATACTTTATCTGCTGAGAGACTTGGCTTATCCTCCAGTTGTGTGGGCACTGCCTTTGAATGCAAACAATATGGCTGCTGAATGTAGGGCAGGCAGGAAAAGAGGCTTGCATGGTTAAGTTGTGGCCGCTTTAATAGGTTTTGCAAACAAACTCTCCTGCTGAGGATTTAGAAGAAGGGTTATCTTTAAGTTGGTGGAGTTTGCATGATTTATTCCAGGGTTGAGAACCAGGATGTTAAAGGATAAATTTGGTTTATTGCTTGGCTGGCTTTGCCGGTTAATCATTTTGTGTATGGTTTGTCCTCTAAAGTTACTGCTAAGATCATCATATATGTTCATGACCATATTTAATGAGGTGAGAAACAAGCAACTATCAAACAAGATTATATCATTAGTAGGTAGAATGCATCTGCTAAAGAAAAGCTTCTCCAAATTATCACAAGTTGAGCCAAAGTGCCACAATTCTTGCCACTGGTTTTCCACAAATCTATCAGTATGCTAAAATTGTCCAATGAAACTCATTTACAATATCCTTAAGCCAAAGAAAAGTCCATATTTCTTCCACAGCAGGAGTCGCCAGCAGGTAAGCGCATACTCCTTCAGACTTCATGTAACAAGGGAAATTTATTGGCTACTCTGAATCACTGCATCATGTCTCCAGTAAGTGTGAATTACAAGGATCACTTTTTGATGATCTTCTACAGCAATTTAAAACCTCTCCGTCTATGTAAGAGCTGCTGAAATGATGGGCAGTAATTCCATCTCTGCTCTCAAATTTGCACTTTGAGAGAGACAGCGAGGGACAAGCATAGAGCGAGGTGTCTCATGGGACATTTTCTTTAGAGTTGAATCAAAGCTGCTAAACTTACTACTCATGTTTGTTGTAGTCAAATATTAATGTGGCAACACCAGGAAGTGAAACAACCTGCAGCACAACTACACTCAGATCCTCTCATTTGCAAAAGTGAAAAAGCTTTGGGGGTTTCTTCCTTTCCTGCAGTGCGCAATATATATTTTCTTTGTGCATGGAAAGTCCACTCCAAAGAGTTATTTCTCCGACAGAAGAAGCTGCTTCTTCTCCTTAAAGGCATGATTTGTTGTCTTATGTTCAATCATTTTTTCTGTGAAATTGCTGCAAAACATGCTCCGTTTTTTAACTTCTCTGTTGATGTTCATGGTTTTTATACTGTATGTGTCATGGGCTGGACCCAAAATGCAGACTGGGCAGTAAACTTGGTTTATGAAAAACAAAAGAAACAAGCTAGGAAAATTACAACAGGAGGTAAGGACAACAACAATCTGTCTAGGAACAAAGGAAACCAAGGTAAATATTCTTAGAAGTGTTAACCAAACGAGGAGCAGGTGGTGCAAATTTGCTAATGAATTGTTATCCGATTGTCTATATTATCAACCACACCACTGAGGCCTCCAGCAAATTCATAGTAACAGAGATGAGATTTAAGTTTTTATTAATTCTCTCTGCTTTAAAGACCCACAACACAACTTTTAGCAGTGTTCTCAGTGACACGCCACTATTGACGGCTAAACTAGCATCCATCTTGCAGCCTACCTGTACTGTAAACGCTCACACCAGCCAGTAAAAGACAGTCTTATCTTGACCCTCGTTCTGTCCCTTCCTCTCTTTCTTTTCCTCTCTTCCTCTGGTAATGTTTCCTTGCTTTTCTTTGCTGAATTCGACTTGCTGAGTTCATATCTGGCTCATATCCGTTTGCTAGCACATGACCAATAGTCGGCTGCAACGTCAAGGCCGCGTACCGGATGGAAAAGTTGCATAATGCACCTCAGGACGCCACTGAGCAGTGAAGGATTGAAAATGGGCATAATGAATGTTGTTGTGCCATCAAAATGAGTCAGAAACGCATATTTTTAAGGTAAAAAATTCACATTGTGGGTCTTTAACACAAGGAGACTCCTACAAGCAAAGCAAGACAAGTGAGATGGTAGTATGACAAGGTACACAAGGAGGGCTCAGGCAGGATTTGATCCCCAGACTCACAGGTGAGGGTCATGCGCATTTACCAGTCAGCCAAAACGATATCCCTGTGGCCAAGTAGCCAGGGCACATGATCAATTGGAGGCATAGTGACATGACCCCACACTGTCACGGTAGCAACTCAGAAATAACAAATGTTCAAAGTAACTGCCATAAAATTTTCATGCACTTTCACTGTCTTGGAATTGAAGCACACAGTTTTAGAGAAAGCATATTAAAACGTAGTTCAATGAAAATTCAGTAACTGGTGAAAAACCACAAGGTACGAGGAGCTATATAGGATTTCATGTTGATTTTTTCACACAAGCAAATACGTAAGGGTTCTGTCATTACTATAAGCATCTTTCTCCAGAAGTGCCCACTGTAATTACTTTGTTTATTTTCAGCCGCGGAGTTAAACTGTAGTGTGGCAGCCAGCCAGGCGCACAGCCACAGCAGGAGGTTTGTGTTTGCTTGTCAAGCAGTCGGAGGGAAAGTGACTCAACGGCCCTGAAACAGCAGTCTTGTCTATGCAGCTTCCCCTCATGTTGTCTTGCTCTCAGCGGCACACATTAACATTTTATGGAGGAGGAGTCAATGCATCTGAAAAAAGAAAAAGAAAAAAAGAATAAATTGCAAAAACTGGGATTTTTGCAGTGGCGAGATCTTAACGGTGGTGGCATTTACCATTCATGCTGATTTCACCTCCCTCAGGAGCTTGTGCTCCATTGTTGCAGGAATCACAGGACTGTCCACTTAAATGTCGAACGCCTGCTTCCTTTACTTTGCATAGAGATTATAATGACTCATCCTCTCCCAGAAGAGCTAATCTTAGCATCCATTTAGCTAAGAAGTGTTCCACCATTATGACAAGTGACCCCTATTTCTTTTCATGGAAAAGACTGCTTCCTGCCTGAATCAGAGAATGGCCAGCAGGCACATAATTCAAATACTCTCCAGAAAAGTGCTGTGGCAGCAGATTACAAAAGAGGCCTTGAACTGCATGAAATATTAAAGCATTAAGATTAGATGAGGAAGAATGCCACAAGATCTCACCAAACTGGTGACAGAAGTGTCTGGCCTCTTTCATAAGAGGCTCTGTATACTCCGCTAAAGGGGACACTACATTCACAGGTTTATTTAAAGATTTGGAGACTGATAGCAGCAGGCTAAGCAGCATAAATACGGTCTGTTATTGCATTCTCAGGAAAAAATGAACAGAGGCTGGCTGAACACATAAGGTTATAGATGAAAAAGAGAAAGCAGGAGATAAAGTAAAAAAGATTAAATGAAAGAAGGCGCAAAGTGCAGCAATGAAAAAAGGGAAAGTGAAAACTCAGTTCAAGGGTAATCAAGCATGAGGCAGTTGTGCAAAATTTACAGCCATAATTTGGAATCCCACAGCCCTGGTGTCTGGATGGAGGGGGGCACAACAGATTCTCATTTGCCAGAAACAGTCCATGCTCGTTGGGCACTTCTGCCACCGTTTCCTCTCCCGCCTCCTTCTCCTCTCTCCCTCTCTTTCTCTCTCTCTCTGTCTCTGGAGTGCTTTTCCATCCTGCACGAAGCACAAATGAAACCTGCACCATGATAGGCAGCATATCTCCACTGTACCTGAGCAGTCAGCCTTGAAGACTATGCCGTGAGGGATTATTTCAATTGTGGGGGACAAAAGGAAAATGTGAATTGATAGACTCACAAGACAAAGAGACGGACATGCTTAGTCCTTTTCAAAGGGCACTTCTGTTTTGGATTTCCTTTTAAGTAGTAATCTATAACATCTTTACATTCATTCAGCATACAAATATACCTAAAGTAATGTCTTGTCCATGTTCAGGAGTCCTTTATGTTGATGAGCTGGTCACTGATTACAGATTCGCACTATTTCAGGCCCCAAAGAGAACTGTTCCCATGGGGTCCAGACCTACAAGCAGCATCCCTGAAGGGAGAGAGTGCAAGGCGAAGAAAGTCCGTGCCCACAGTGGTAATTCGTTCTTCGTTTAATTTCCCAGAGGGGTGCTGCAGAACCCAAAAGAGATGAAGTCTATTTACAGTACACGCATTTATATATTTAATTGCCTAATGAACTCTCTTAGTCAATGACATTTACCTGCATTAAAGCAGAATTCATTCATATTCATGCTTGCCAAGGTTTTAGTGGGGCCTCCACAGGGGTTTCCAGGTCATATGGGATGCATGGATTCCTCTTGTGAGCTTGATTTCTGCTTCAGCCTTCCTACCAAATGGACACAAAGCATTCGAAGCAAGGCAGGCCTTCAGATTCCCATGGGCCAGGTTATGTTTGAAGCTTCTGTCTGATCTCATCACAAGTGTTTACGACTGACATGAATGGAGATGGAGTGAGAAGCCAGGTGATGTAAAGGGAAGGAGGACATTACATGTACTTAAATACAATATCATTTTTTTTTCACTGCATCCATAATATTGCTATTTGTTTTACATGTCCGAGTTTTTAAAAAAAAGAAAAAAGTATCAGATGGGAAGGTTGAATAACATTAAAACAGAGATACTTTTGATGCAGAAAAGGAGATGATGGAGAGATTTAGAGATTTCCTCAATTCGTTCTTCGGTTGGAGTCATCTCTGCGCCTTCGTAGGCTAGCCGTTGTTTTACAAAGGGCGCTGCTTGTGTTTACGTTATGAGAGACCATTCACAGCCCATGCCATCTCCGTCGTCCCTTGACAGAGTGCCGGACACTTAAAAAATATCTCGTGCAGCCAGAGACAATGGAGAGTCTCCGACAGGCTTTCCATCGATGTACAGTAGAGGGCTCTCCGTAAGCTAGTAGCGCACTTTACAGACGACTGTAAATTAGCCTTCATGCGCGCTTACCGGTTAACCAAATGGATGTCCCTGTGGCAAAGTAGCCAGGGTGCAAAGTAGCCAGGGTCACACACACAAATAATTATTGCAGCTGCTTTCGACAGCTCTACTGATGACATATTCTGCCTTACAGCTCCATACACTGCTGAATGCAGCACTTTTCCAGCTTTTTGTATTTGTTTAAATGAATGAAATGAAATGAAAAATACTTTATTTATCCCAGAAGGGAAATTCAACCTTGTAAAATGCTCACTCTTTTTTTTTTCTTTTCTTTTCTTTTTTAACAATATAACATTTATGTGAAATAATAAAATAACAATAATAAGTCAGTCAGTCTTGTTCTTTAGGGTGACGGCTGGTGGTAGGAATGAATTTCTGTATCTCTCCGTCCTACAGCGAACCTGACGCCGCCTCCCACTGAACACACTGTTGATTCTTCACTGTGTTGTGGAGAGGGTGGGAAGAATCCTCCATCATCTTCATCACCTTGTGCAGCATTCTTTTTTGAACGATCAGCTCCAGCGGCTCCAGAGTTATCCCCAGCACAGAACCAGCTTTCTTGATCAGCTTGTTTAGTTTCTTCAAGTCTCTGGTTCTGATGCTCCTTCCCCAGCAGATGCTGCAAAGCTGATTGCACTTTACACAACAGACTTGTAGAAGATCTACAACATCTTGGTGCAGACGTTGAATGATTTCAGCTTCCTTAAGAAGAGTCTGCTCTGACCTTTCTTGTAGATGTAGTCAGTGTTGCATTTGTGATCTTTTCTCATGAAGTATTTTGTTTTGATAGATTTTATGCAGCAGTTTTGCTGTGCAAAGTTGGTGGTGACCCATGGTGAGGTCAAAGAACTTAGTCACCAGCAGAAAATGGTGAATCTGGATGCTTTCCAGCCTTCAAGAGCACAAAAGCAGTCTCAGCCGTACCTGTATGATTTAAAAGTACAGACAAAATCTTTCACATCCATGAAGTTCTTTGGCTTCAGCAGAAGTGTCTGTCATTGAGGTTTAAAACACTGCGCTGTCTTGCAAGACTGACTTGCCAGTCATATTCCTGAAACAAAGTAGAAGACAAAAATCCACCACCGTTTGCTTTTGGCAGCTGCAAGTTGCAACTGAAATTTAAGGAGCCTGAGCCCGAATTATGTGACAAGAAAGCATCGCTTGTATCCCATAATGCCATGCCTCATTGAGGAACTTTTGTATCGGACAATACAGCCATTTCCAGAGTCTTTCACCTATAATCACTCTAAGTGTTTGATCATGGCTCATTACTTCAAAGTTATTTTTCTCTTGTACCTCATGAATATAACAGCAAGGTAATTTGTAAAGTACAACAACAATCTACACGGGGACAAAGTCTGCTGTCGATAACACTTTAAAAAAACTAAACTGGGGGCACATTTCATTACCACATCAGTGATATTCATTTGAATTAATGGCCGAGTGCTGCATATTCACTTCACAGCTTTCAAACTTTGGTTACTCAGAAGAACAGCCGGCAGTTTAATTAGAAAGCTCTTGGCTCCATTGTGGGGAAAGGAGGATGGAAAGAGAAGGAGGAGGAGGTGGTAGTCACTGATTGAGCACTCTGCCTTCAAACCCATTTAGTAGTCAAGAACTCGGGGAAAGAGCTTAAGGAGGCCAAACAAAGGAGGATGAAACAAAGAAAGGTGAGAAAGTGAAAGATGGTGTGATTGTATAAGAATCTTAAGAAGGGCGTTTTTTAAGATGATTTCATTGATTTGCATAAAATACATAATTTGCCATATAGTCTTCAAGCAAATTCAAATCCCAGATCCCTGCACCAGTTTCTTGTGTAACTAGACCTGCCAGTTTATTGTCACACTCGGCTTGTAGCCATCCAAACAAGCTGCATATGTTGGCGGATCCGAGGGCTTGTGTTGCCCTGTGGATAACAAGCTAAACAACTGGCACCAATGCCACCACCGTTCTGACTGGACCTGCAGGAGTATCGAGTAAATGCCATAATGCTCCCATGATGTCTTCCTATGCAGGGAGTGGGCCACCACTGCCTGCCCGCCTGTGGTTTCGCTGTGTAATGAAATATGTCTCCCTTGATGTATGGCTGCAGGAGAAGCCCAAATCGAAAATTGAATCACACTAACTTAATTTGTGGTTGGGGCAATCAAATTACTTGTTTTGGCTGCAGTGCTGACGATGAATTCATCTTTGTGACAAAGCTGTCACGGCAGCTTAAAGGGGGTGGGGGAGACAGGGTGAATATGTGTGTGTGTGCACTCTATTGGCTAATGGTACAAAAAAAAAAAAGAAGCAAGCCGATGCATTTGCCATGAGTGCTGCTGTACTGTATGCTTTGTGCAGTAAATTTACTGTTAGTAAAAACATGTGAAGTCCTCAGAAGTTTTATAATACCAGCAATGAAAGGGTTTAAAAAAAAATCTTTACAACAGTCAGTGAAAAGCTACAAATGTAAGCAGCTTAAACAGGCTTGGGTTTCCCCATGGAGTAGTTAGAAGAAAATGTGTCAGGAAGTGTCGGCATCCAGAGTCTGTGTTCATTTCTACGGCAGCTGAACAGCTTGACATCAATGCCTCAAGACCCAAAGCTTCATATGGCTACAGATCGGCTGAGCTCAGATGCTCATTAAAGGATCAGTTCATGGAAAAGGCAAGAAAAGCTACATCCTCATTTACCCTTTCCAGTATGTAGTCTGGCTATACATACACATGGGTCTAGCATCAGCCTTTGGTTTGCAGTGGAGTCAAATTAAAACTTTAAAAATGTCTAGTTGTAGCTCTTTCTGTGCACACAAGGGCTTTAAAAATAAAGTATGGTGGGGATAGGAGAAAACAGCAATGACGGAGCTGCCATGTAAAGTGCTTAGTCTGCCGTTGGGAGCAACTCCAGCTTCACCTTTTTGACCATAAATACTAACAGGTGGAGGGGCCCTGAGATCAAACAGCCAATCCTGCAATTACTGGAAAATCTACTGTACCTCCACATCTAAGATACATACAGTATGCCTTATAACTGCAATTACTTTGGCGGGTCATAAATCTAAGTATTGGAAAATCTGCACCAAGAACGTTATCCAAGAATTTATGTAGTTACTACTGGAGAAGAATAATTATGTGTGCCACATTTAACTAGAATCCATTGAATGAATTGTTAAGGCTGTTGCCTCTGAATCACACATGCCAGTTTGTTGGTGGAGCCAGAGATTAAAAGTCAAGGGATGACCAAAGTCCTCTGAGGAGCTGATTTTTTTTTTCTCCTAGCATTTATCTGATAAATGATACTTCATTGTGATACTCCAGTGTGTTGTAAATAAATTATCCTTCTAGGAGACTACTAATGATGAAAATACTTTTTAGATATAAAAACAGATAGGCCCTCATTTATCAAACGATCGTACGACAAAAATCTGTGAGTACGACCATTTCCACGCAAGACTCGGCATTTATCGATTTGAACGTGAACGTAGGATACGATCAAATCTCACGACAGCTCGTGTAGAGTTCGTGTACGCAAGTTTGAGTCAGTGAGGGTTTGCAGCACAGCAGAACATGAAAATATTTATCAACCAAACCGCAAACTGTCATTTAATCAGAAGTATTCACATATCAGCACTAAGAATAAACCCATTTGCAAAGAAAAAGGGAATGTAGAAAGTATTCCCAAAATTGCAAAAATAGCTGTGACTGGATTTAATTCCTCCATTTATCTCAACAAATTATTAAAATCATTAACATATAGTTCTAGGAGACAAGTGCTTTGCACTCTTCGTGCATCACCTCATCCCGCTGGTAAACCTGCCACATAGGAGCGGAGGTAGGCATCAGTACGCAGACACGCAGGTGCACAGGTGGAGCGCTGCTTCGGCTGCAGGAAGGCAGGTGGGTGTCGGACGGTCCGACTCGGACCCGGCGGGATGAAACGCTGCTTTAGACTCTGAGAAAATCTACAATACACTCCTGTCCTGTGCAGTGCTGCACATCGCTCGGACCGCTGGAGAGTTTTGATACGCAGTCAGAGAAAAAGATGCGCCGGGAGCCGCTCTGCAGCCCCCACTGGGCTATATGGAGGAGACCGGAGCTGATCCGTCATTTCTAATAAATCTATACTTTAAAGTTGTATAAGTGCTCAGTCAGTAGACTGTCCCTTAGTTTAGCGTCTGTTAGCTTTGCAAATGCAAGTTATCTTTTTTCCGTCCCTGTCTGGGTCAGGCTTGGATCTGACCGGCATCCACCTGACACCTGTTAGAGCGCGGTGCCGGTGAAACCTCTTTTGGTGGTAAGTTTCATATTGGACCACTTTTTTTTGACCCATTGACTACAGAATTGTGACGTTGCCATCGGATGTGGGCTATTAACAAATTTCATAACTAATAAAACGAATAAACCATATAAGCCAGGCCTTGATTGAGACTTTTATTAATATCTCCGCCGGAGTCGTTCACACCGGTGAGGCTGACTGATCCTCTTCCGCGCAGCGTTTTTGTTCACGTCTCTGACTCCGGTTTATAAGCTGCCAAACAGCACCTCTTTAATCTTTCCCACCTCACAAATGAGAAATTCTGTCTTGATCCCCCCAAAAGTTTCTTTTTTGGCAGAATCTCTCCTCTCCATGGTTCAACCTCGCTGGGTGAAGCCTCATCATTATGCATGTTTAAGGGCGTAACCGTGGGCGTGACATTTAAATTACGATGGACTTCAGCTGTGGAATTTATCAAGACTCTTTTGTTCGTACGACGAGATTGGACCGATACGAACGTTTTAATAATCACACGTGGGTCCAATCGTACGACCATTTTTACGATCAGATGTGCGACCATTTCTACGATCGTTTGATAAATGAGGGCCATATGACTTCCCTGTACATTTGAAGTCAAACTGGGCCATTAGTTGTAAATAATCCCAGAAAGAAGTCTTGTGGTAGTGATGTAGGCTGTACATATTACACCAGTTTAAAAATCGCTGTATTGGCTCCCTGTGTGTTTCAGGATAGATTTTAAGGTTTTTTCTAAGTTTTTAAAAGTCTTAATGGTCTAGGACTGTCTTATCTGACTTGCTTTTATCATGTCAACCCTCATGGAGCCCAAGGTCTTCTGACAGCAACCTGTTAATCATTCCAAGAGTTAAATCTAAAACCTGCGGGAAGCTGCATTCAGCCATTACGGCCCCCCATTATTGGTAAAGCCTGCTAGAGAACAACAGGACTGCAGGGACTTGATATTTTTAAAGGAGATTCACCTTCAATTTTGGCTTTTAACAGACTTAATTTACTCTTTTTTCTTTTACTTTTTAAAACCTCTAATCCAGGGTTACTCAGTTCAGTCCTACGAGGGCTGCAATCCAGCAGGTTTTCCATGTCTCCCTGCTCTAGCACAACTGACTCAAATTAAATGGATCCGATAGTCAATCAAGCTCTGCACAATGACTAATTAAAGGCAGGGGAGGGGATCCTGAAAAAACTTTCAAGCAAAAAATGTAAAAATGTTTTTACATTGTAAAAAATGCGCCCACCCAAAACCACGCCTCCAGGGCGCGTGAACGCATGTGCTGATGGTTTACAGCAGGTAGGTGAATACAACCAATAACAGCATAGTGGATAGCTTGTTAGCTAGCAAGTAAACAGCTGAGGAACTGTGTTTCTAAAAGTATGAATTCACTCACCTCCAACTCCTTCTGTGGTGTAAAACATCCACAGTGCAAACGTCAACACCTCCATGACTTGATCCACATCTGTTTTATTTTTTTTTTTCTTTTCAGTGGATTTTAAGAGCAAACAGCTACACAAATGACGACAGCAAGCAGCCATGTTTGTATACAGTACAGTGTGAGACGTTCATGGGCAGTGCAAGCGGGGGGTGGGGGGTGGAGATTCAAACGGCAGTGAAGTTTGATGGACACATTATCATTCCATCATTAAGAACTGGGCATTCAAGATGATTGGATGGGTTTTTTCAGTCCCGTCTGTTCCGCAGGTGACTAAATTTTTTTATTTTGTGTCATTTAGTTAATCGGCTGCAGCTGAAGTGTGAAGAGGATTTTAAGCAATCTAGCAAAAGATGCTCCTGGAAAACATCATCCACCCTGCCTTTAACTTGAGACATGGAAAACCTGCTGGATTTTGGCCCTCATAGGACCAAATTGAGTAGCCCTGATCTAATCCTTTAGGATATTTTTCCCTTTTAATTTTTCTCATTTATTTATTTTTTTTTATCTATTACCTTGGTACATGTTTACTACTATCCAGTTTTAAATCTTATCTTTAAATAATAAGATTTCGTATATATTTTACAATATCTTACAATTGTTAAATCTATTGCCGGTTTTAGTTTAGTTTTTTTTTTTACGGCCTTTAAATCTCTTAATTTTTAGCTCCAGTTTTCCTGGGGGCCCTCCACACTGGGAGTTGTGTCCCATTTGTCCGCAGGGACGTCATCTTGAGGGCCCTGAGCTTGGAGGTCTGGGGATTCTAACCCGGTAGAGCTGTATCCTGCACCTTATTGCTTTGTCTTGGGAGTGTGTGTGGTGAACAGGTATGTTCAGTCAGCTCAGGGAAGCACTGCTCTATTTAAGCAGCTGACACGAATACTCCGTCTTTCTGTTGCTGGTGAACTGTGTCCAGGTGTGCTCACAAGGGGGCCTGTAGGCTTCGCCTTGGAGGAAGATTTGCATGTGTGCCATGAGCGGTAATAGCTCGGCTCAAAAAGGGAACAGACAACGCCACCTGGGGATGTTGGCCCCAGGACCAAACAGCCTTAGCTCAACTAATTCATAAAGGCCACGCTAAGCCGGACAATAACGAGAGGTGGACTTGAAGTTATACCGTGTAACTTTTGACTCTGACATTAAGGCTAAAATGAGCAGTATTAGATGATTTTTCGGGCCAATATACAGTGACTGACGCGTGTCAGCACTCTTAGCGGGCTGCCCTCGGCAGAAACCAGACATCGTAACTTTGGAGAGGCGGGCCGTCGATGAAAGTGCCGTAAAGCAAGTTGCTTTGCGGCCTCTCATCCGTAAACACAGAAAGTTGTACTTGTGCTACTTTCTCTCATTACTTGAAGCATAGTCATGGCGGAACAAATTAAAAAGGTGAAAGTGATGTCTGAGCAGGCCAGAAAAAAAAGAGGCAAAGGGATCACTGCAGATCAAAAACACCAGTGGATACTGGAAAAGAATTCAGTCATTGGAGATATAAGAGTGGAAGCAAAACCCACTTTCTGTTTGCCATTGCCACCGTATCATTAGACTGGTAAGTAAGTTTGGCTGTTGTGTAAACATACAAAAATGTGATGCTTTTCTTTTCTTCAGTCAGCGTTTATTCAAAACAACGTCAATAAGAGCCGTATAAGCTGCCTATAGTTTCCTGTTAGCGAAACGCGGCTAGAATTACTATAGACCAAAGCTAACCTGACTCCCTAAACATTTTGCGCAATTGTGGCTGGTTTGCAGCAATAAATTCGTTCTCTGTAATTCATATAGATATCAAAGAAGCAACAGAGCGATCTTCAGTTTGCTTGGTTTAGTTGTATGGTTTTCATACGCTGTTCAGAAGAAAGCATTGCCACTGTAATGTCCCGTAAGCTGAGCTAATCCAGACGTTCTCATAACAAACGTGAGTTTTGCCAAAGTTATGACTTCGTTCAGTGCACAAAACTACAACTTGGTTTTGTGGCCGGTTTTGATTGCGCATTTATCTTTGCATTGTGCGTTTGTGTGTGTGATGTTTCAGCTATGTAAACGTATATAATTAGAAACAGAGGCGCATACCTCCGCCAGGGGCAAATCCTCCAATGGTGAAAAATCCTTTAGAAAATTCTTGAATCTTGATGGACTTGTTTATTTCAATATCCAAACACGGGAGAGGAGATTTAAATTTGCGTCATTGCCGTGAGTCCCGTGAGACATTGGCGCCATTGCAGGTTTAGCGCTCCTAGTGACCAAAAGTTACACGGTATAACTTTAACAATGATTATTTATTTCATCAGCACAAAACATTAAAATAGGCCTACACTTTAAAGGTGCCATGACATCAAATTTCACTTTTCTGGGGTTTTGGGGGTATAATATGATCTGTTGTGCACTGATGAGGCCATGTGAATGTCCAGAGTGAGAATCAAAGTTCCTGTTTATGGTCTGTCAGCTTTGTCTCTCTGCTTAGAAACAGTTGAATCAGACAGCAGGCTATCATTCTACGTAGTTCTATCATTCTACGTAATTTAATTGCTCCAATAAGAGCACACTATCAAGTAAACAGCGCCCCCCTCTCTCTCTCTCTAACGGCCTATGCACCGTCCGCTCCCCCCTCCCCTCCCTGTCTGATTCAGCTTCGTGTAAGGAGCTAGTAGTAACTTCTGTGCAGTCAGGTCTGGATTTTCAAACAAATGGATTTAAAAGAAAACTTCTGCAGCAACACTGAGGGAGGGGGCCACAACCTTGTCATTACCTGTAAGTTTATTTATTTTCTAAATGCTGTCTTGTCTGATAAACGTAGCTCACTGTCTGGATTGTTGCTAGCAGTTAGCCTTTAGCAAACTCCGTCCGCAGCTTGACCTAGATTCTCCAAATAAGGTCATAGCGAAATAAGGTGTAGCCAATCAAAATGAAGTCAACGTGGTCTCCGGGTAAAGCTCCATATCATCACCGGACCCAACTGTATTACTGAGGAAGTGAGGTCTGGTGTTTCAAAACAATACTCCGCTGTAAAAAATGCAGTTTTTTTCTTTGGAGTATTTACATATGCAGTAATGCCAACAACATAAACTAGTTTTTAACTGCTATGTCATCACTCCTTTAAGAACAAGGGCTGTGCTACCAGTAACAGATTCATCAGCAGTAAACTCCGAAACTACACATTGGCTCTTTGATTTCCTATGGTGAGTTGGAAAACAAAAACATGGGTTGAACAATACTTGGCAAACTTAAACAAATAAACAAAATGAGAATCACCAACACAGCACAACATGCAATAGTAATTAAGCAAAACAAACAAAAAACAAAAGAGTTAAAACAAGAAACAGCAATGATGCAAAAGCACACTCATGCAGCAAAGAGCATGCAGCAAGCAACATGCCGCAGCTGATGAAAAAAACAGGACTCACTGAACAGGGAGAGAGAGCTGCTGAACAAAATTAACAATTAGAATTGGCTGGTAATTGTACATTCCCACGTGGGCGTACTAGACGCCCATCAGAGTTTTTATAAAAACGATGAGGTGCAGAAACAGACCCAGGACAAAACAACAGCACCCTTAACAGAAGAGGCGACTCCAAGGTGGGCCGCGCACACTGCGCACTTCGTGCCTAAAGAAAATGACACTGATAAACACGCTGAAGGGTTAATCATAAGCTGAAATGAGTAAAGCACCTTGCCTGGCAGTCAGACAATGGTGTGTGCTCCTGTGTGCAGCAGGAGGGTGGGGAGAGCCACAAAGAATGTGACCGAATCCCACAACAACCCAGGATCTGAGGCAGAATTTGGAATCAGCCACAGCATTTAGCCATCAGCAAACCAGGCAGTGAATGGACTTACCCCGGGACAAGCTTCAAGCCCACAATGTGCGCCCGACTGCATGCGCTCCCAAAAGAAAAGGAAAGAGATCCTACGGACCAACCTGATTACCGTCCCAGATCTCAAGAGACTGAAGAATTGTGCCGTTTGGAGGAAGATATGGCCTGGAGTGATCAGATGACATGCAGCCGCCACAACCACAAAGCTCACTGCAACATGTGTATGAGCGTGCGCCATGCATGCACGCGCCTCTTTTTGTAGGCTACGTCGGTGGCACCCACCATTCACCTTAAAGTGAAGAACGCACCGACATGCCACACAAGGGTCTGTCGAGTACTGATGGCAGTTTGACCAACACCCGCCATAAACTTGAGCATCGCTTGGTCTGCTGCATGGCTTTGCCTCACAAGCAGAAAGACTGAAAGTTGTGGACCCCATTTCCTCCAGAGTCTTACTCCTTCCTGGCTATAATAGGCAAACCTGCACTTTGACTTCCTTCTTTTTTAATATTTTAAAATTTTTGTAATAAACTTGCCTTTTTAAACTTTATTTTATGCCCATTTTTACTGGTTGATCAAATTAAAGCAGGGGTGTCTCGCTCCAGTCCTCAAGGGCCACACACCTGCAGGTTTTCTATGTGTGGCAGTTGACGGTCCTGTCACTATGCCTCCGACTGATCATGTGCGCTGGCTACTTGGCCACAGGGATGTCCCTTTGGCTGAATGGTCAGCGCGCATGGCTTTCACCCGGGAGTCTGGGGTTCAAAGCCCGCCCGGGCCCTCTGTTGCGTACCTTGCCACATATGCCTCCCTGCTCCAACACATCTGACTCAAATTAAGGAGTCATCAGCAGAACTTCATAGGCTTTTAGGCTACTTCTATACTAACGCGGTTAAGGTTATACAGGGTACATCCCACCTAACCTTATACCTGTCCACACACACACAATGTATACATTGTGTACGACAACATTTCCTGGAAGTGAGGTTGACAACAGGATACCCTGGGGGTGGGGGCAACGTTAATGTCATTCCTTCCCCACTTCACACATTGTGAAAACCAGTGCCGTAGGCACACAATAGTTCTGCGCTGAATAATTCCCATAAAAGCAGAAATAACTGTTTTTACTCACCGAAGTGAACATGCACAGCAGAAGTAATGAGTTGCAAGATTTGCCCCTTGTTCAACCAATTTCCCCAATTCAGAATGAATGTGTGATGGGCCAGTGCAAATAAAACTTGTCCAAGCATACAAGTTTCCTTCACATGCATGAATGCTTCACACAAACTGATGCAACAAACATAAGAACATTTATAGGGACGCCCTTTTAACTCATTCCTTGGGGGAAAATGACAACCAAGCAGAAGAGATATAAAATGACTCAATGGCCGAACTCACCGTGATGGATAAACATGCCTGTATCCAAACAGTCTTATCAGTTCAAACTCAACACAAACAAAGCGCATCAGTATCTATGCGCTGATTTGGGTTCTGCACTAATGTTGAGCTAAGAAAAAAGTGTTGGGTGTGTGTAATGATGATGAGGTAGTGAAGGCTTCTCCTTAGACCAGAGGGTAAAGGTGGTGGGAAGAGGAGTGTAAATGTTTATTGTTCCAGAATAAACAAACTCAGATTAAATTGCATGCGTATTGCCATGAAATCCATTAAAGCTGCATTCTTTGATAAGCAGGGGAACCATTTTTGGTTGTAGGAAGAGCTCTGGAAGATATTTCCAACTTCAGCACACAGTATATGGTCTCAGCAATTGTTTAAAGTCTTTTAGTACAGCTTACCGTACCGTCTTCTTCCGTTTATCCGGTGTTGGGTTTCGGAGGCAGCTGCCTAAGCAGGGAAGCCCAGACTTCCCTCTCCCCGGCCACAGCCGCCAGCTCATCCGGGGGGATCCTGAGGTGTTCCCAGGCCAGTCGGGAGACGTAATCCCTCCAGCGTGTTCTGGGTCTTCCCTGGGGTCTCGTCCCAGCATGGCATTCTTTAAAGGAAGTGATAAAAAACAAAAAGGACGAGCCCACCCTCTCCATTGTCTTGAACAGGCTGTGTGGTGCATAATGTACGGATGTGACGTCAATTGAAGCTCTACGTATATGCATCCCCAACAATTTTGATACAGGAAGAAGATGACAATGTAAGAGATCGTTATGGATACTTCTGCCGTCAGCAAACAATCCAGATCTACTGAAAGACCACTAAAAAGTAGCACTACAAAGAAAAAGACTATCAGCATAGTAAACAACGTTATAGCATCAGTTTATGCGCGCTCCCTTGCCGGCTTGGCTGGTGGCTGCAGTTAGCACCAGTCGCGTCACTCGCGAGTCTCATTTCTTAATCCTGCCCCTAGATCCATAAAGCCCCATGGCCCCATTTTGAATGAAAAAGACAAAACCGCAAGGTCTATAAAGCCAGAGTTGGTAGTCCTGTTCAGAAACACTTTTTGTTATACTGGGTGAAATGGTCCTTTATATCCTGACAGTAGTCAATACATCATGTATTCAAAAAAGGAAGGAGTCTTGATGGACAGAAGTCAGATTTCTGTGAGAGCTGCAGGTTTGTAAAAAACTCTGACCAACCTCTGCCATTCGCACTGAAATGCAGGAATTGGTCATTCGCAACATATAGAAAGAACCAATCGATGCCTTTATAGCTCGTCTCAGTCCCTCCCCTCCCCCACGTGTACCGCTCTATGCGCCGCTCACTGTAAACATAGAGGTACTACCCAAAAAATTAGAATATCCTGAAAAAGTTCATTTATTTCTGTAATTCAACTTAAAATGTGCAATTTACATATTGTATAGATAAATAACATGCAAATCAATATATTTCAAGCTTTTATTTGTGTGGATGAATTCAAAAACTCAAAAAATTAGAATATTCCACAAAATCAATTATAAAAGGATTTTAAAAGCAAAAATATCAGGCCTCCTAAAATAAAATCTTGCATCTGTACTTAATACTTGGTTTTGGCCCTTTTGCATGATTGATTGCCTTAACCCGGCGTGGCATGGATGCTACCAACTTGTGGCACATCTCAGCTGTTTTGGAAGACCAACATGCTTCCATCACAGCCTTGAGCTCTTCTTTATTTTTTGGTCTCTTCCCATTCAGCTTTCTCTTGTCAATGCCCCACATGTTTTCGATGGGGTTCAGGTCAGGTGAGTTTGCGGGCCAATCAAGCAAGGTAATCCCATGGTTGTTGAACCAGGATTTTGTAGTTTTGGCTGTGTGGGCAGGAACCAAGTCCCGCTGGAAGAAGAAGTCTGCATCCCCATACAGCTGGTCCAATGAAGCAAGCATAAAGTGTTCCAAAATGCTGCATTTATGCTGGACTTAATGAAGCACAGAGGACCAACATCAGCAGCTGACATGGACCCCAGGTCATCACAGACTGGGAAACTTAAAACTGACCATCTTCTCCAGGCTGCTGTCAGCCCTCCGGCTTGTACATCGCTTTCTTCCACACTTCTTCCTTCCACTTAACTGTCCATTAATGTGCTTTGAGACAGCACTCTGAGAACATCCGGCTTCTTTTGCTATCACTTTTTGTGTCTTTCCCACCTTGTGCAGGGAGTCTGATGGTTTTCTGCACAACTGTCAGATCAGCAGTCTTCCCCATGATTGTGAATTGTTCTTAACCAAGACAGGGACTTTTTAAAAGGCTTGGGGCACTTATGGAGGTGTTTTGGATTACTTACCTGATTAGAATGTGACACTCTGAACCTACAATTCTGGAGCTTTTCACAGTATTCTAATTTTTTAAGTTTTAGAATTTGAGGTTTTCTTAAGCTGCAAGTCATAATCAGCAACATGCAAAAAAACAAAAGCTTGAAATATATTGATTCACATATTATTTGTCTAAACAATATGTCAATTGCAACTTTTAAGTTGAATCATAGAAATAAACTTTTTCCGGATTTTCAAATTTTTTTGGTAGTAGGCTATGAATCAGCTTTGAATCAGCTTTCACAAGCCGGCTTGGTTAAGCCAGGACAATGAGAGGCATCACCTATGGAGCTCAGAAATCATGATGAAAGTGGCTAAATGTTGAGCACCCTACTGTTCACAGACAGAATTACAGGTCCTCCTTAAAGCTTATGAGGAGGAGAAAATTATAATACTGGTGGGAAAAAAAGCAACACATCTGCATCCAGCACCGCCCGCTGCCACGCTTGGTGGAGGATTGCCAGCAAAGTCAGTGTGTAAGGATGTAAAACGCAGTAACTCACTGTACTACTGATGACTTAAGTTATTTGATTGCCATCTTTATTCTAATAATCACTTGGTTTCAATTTATTTGATCCTATTTCATTCAGTTATTGGATGTTACCTGTTTCGAAGCAGAAGATGTGGAAATCCTGAATATTGAAAAGCCTCATGAATAAAATTTGTAGCTCCAAAAATATGGATAACTTACTTTTCTTCAAACCATTTTAAATTGAAATGTTTGCGAAATTTTTAATCACACAGTGATTTTCCCTCAAGTCATGATGCTGCATGTATGATCATCGGGTACCGGTGCCACAGCAGTGGCACATTATTGAATAGTACATTGAACGCCCTCTCAGGACGGACCCTCAGACCAGGCAAACACTGGAATCTCTCCGTCTTGCTAAATGTATTTCATTCATGATGTGGGTTTTGCTGGAGGCCACATTGTAACTCGTTTGTGCCCCAGGATTAGGATCAGGGTCAAGGTCAAGGCTCTGCAACCTGTTCCTTCAGCGCCACAAATAGCTAATGGCTCTATTTGACTGAAAATAATGAAGAACCAACAAATGTTTTTTTTAAAATATAAAATTTGTAGGTTTTTTTTTTATATATATAATAATTCATTGAATTACCACAACATGACACTAAAAGTAGTCATTGGGTTATAGGGCTTTTCCCCTCATAATTCCTCACATCTACATTTTTATTCATTTATCCAACCTTTTTTAAGACTTTAAAGTCGAAATGAAGAAAATCTGATTGAAGAAAATGCATCAATCTTCTTTTTGTATGTTTTTTTCTAACCCCAAAGTAATAAATAAAACTGTGATCACTTTAAAATGCCCAAAGTATTTTTAAAAAAATGATAAGTTGCTTTTTTTAAGGACATGGAACATTTGCGGCTCTGCAACATTTATTTCGCTGGTTGAGGTGAAAATGTCTCTTTGGATTGTAAAGGCTGCAGACCCCTGCTGGGGTGAGGAGATGTGGGAGGGTATCTTTATCTCCCTGGAGATGCCCATCACATTCACCTGTACTTGGGATCAAGTGAGATAGAAAAGCGACTGTGCGCAGAAACAATATCATTCCTGGATGTGACAGATGTCGAGACGCGATCTAATAATATTATCAAGGTGAATGGCACGTATAATTTATCGCTCTACATCTATGGGACCTTTTTCAAATAGAAATGCCATCGTCTGTCTGTAGGGGAAGTCGCTACTCTCTGAAACAAAGCCAGATATGTTAACATAGCCTGGAACAAAACCTGCTCCCTACCAGGTTATGTTCACAGCATATGTTCCTGGATAAACTTAGCTAGATCAGCCATTTTGGGACAGAAAACTCAAGGTTACTGTTTAATCTTGGTTGACATAGCCAGCTAAGCCACTAAGCCTCCTTTTTGGAATATGCCCGTGGTTCATCCGCTGTTTACTAGCACGCGAACCAGCCATCCACTCGGCTGTTATCAGCGCACACGTCCCCGCACTCTGAAGGTGTGGTTTCGGGTGATGTGTTTTTTAAAAATGTAGCTTGTTCAAACCGTTTTTTCAAGTTGAGACAAGATGAAAGTTAGACCAAGTTGGACTACACTACTTGGGGAGTGGGTAGCCTAGTGGGCTTTGGCACGGAGGACCCGGGTTCAAGTCCCTGTCACGGCACTCAGGTGAATCACCATGGACTGAGCAAGGTCCTTAACCCCCACCAACTGCTCCCCAGGCGCTTTAAGTATCACTGCTCTCTGATACTCACAGTACAGAGATGGGTGAAATGCAGAGCCCTAATATCCCCTCGGGGATCTTAACAGCATATCAGAAAGATCAGAACAAGTGATTTCAAAGAGTCTGACACTTTATTTCACGTCTCTAATTACTGTACACCAAATATAGGGTGTTGATGTCATTAGACCACACCCCTTCTCAGCTTCGAGTAAGACAACATGGATAAAGAGGGTGATGTGGTCAAAATACTCATTTGCCTAATAATTCTGCACTCCCTGTATACTGAATTCTTTTGTATTTATCAGTAAGTAAGTGATTGAAATAAATGGTTTCAAATCCAAAGACTCTCTGATGTGGTCAGTTTCATTCAACCAGTAATATTACCCTCCCTGTTACGTTGCTGATCTTGACACCTGACCTATCATTACACCTGATGGAAATTGGCTCTCAGCTGCACATATTTGAATTCAAACCACCCTCATCTTTCATTTAGCACCTGTCCCCTGACAGCATGATTTTAAACTCATATACAGCGACCACTCTGCTTTTTTGGCTTCTTAAGGACAGACAGCAACCCCCAAAATAGTTCTTGTTTACCCTTTTGTGCTTTGTTTTGCTTGTGTCCTGCTGTGACTCCCTATGACGGCGCATTCTTTTTGCATTGCCTGTGTCACCTTCAATCACCTCCAGAGGATTGTGCCCAGATGAGCCGATGCTGGAGGGAAGAAGGTGGATGAAAATGACTCTAGATGGGTGATATTCAAAGATAGATGAGGATTTTTGGGAGAAAAAGAAAAGAAAAACTAGGAAGAGGCTGCAGTAGTGAAAGATGAAAGAAGACATTTAGATGGGTGAGGGGAAGACTTTGGAGGTTTAAAAAGAGGCAGCTTTTAAGAAAGTGAGAGGGATAGAAGTAGAGATTGAGAGGGAAAATCGCTCCTGGGAGAGCAGAGATGGAGTTTAAAAAAAGGCAGAGAGAGAGAAAGAGAGCGAGAGGGCAGACTGAATGAAAACAGCTGGAGAGAGAAGGTAGTGGAGATGCAGAGAGGGGAGGGAAGTGAGTCAACGAAGAAGGCAATACTCTTATAAGAGCTCTCCTCATGTCCTGGCGGGGCACCGCTCTGCTGTCAGGTCCACCTTCCCCGGACAAGGACTGCTTGTCACGTTAATGGCCTGGAAGGAAGACTTTGTCACTTTATCACCTCGCTGCGACGCCAACATGGCCGTGGCTTTTGTCTCCTCAGCTCCCTCTTTGCTCCACAACTCCCTGGAAGTGACTAATTGATCCTGGGAGACAGGTTTTTTTGTGTCTTGCAGGCTGATGAACAATGTGAGAAAAAGCTGCTGATAAAGGCAGGGGGGGGGGGGGAGCAGGATGTGCGCTCAGCTCCGGATAATGTAGCCTACTGTCTGCTGCAGTGCTATCTCATTTCCTCACACAAAAGTAACATCACCACTTTGTAAATGAAAGTCAGTCAGGCGAAAGATGCCCCTCACGCTCTGGCAGCCTCTTCTTGAGATAATAGGCGCATGCACATTATTTCTGTAGACACAAGATCAACTCAGAATAAGCAGTATGTGGGTAGTAAATGAAATTAATTCAAGAGTGTGTGGCTCTTGTTTCCAACCTTCCTACAGTAGCATCCTCAATGGAAAGTTGAGAATGAATGGTGGGCCTCTGCCCTGAAACATACATCCAACTGTTTCACAGTGTGACTCCCCATCTCTACTCTCCTCTGCTGGATCCCATTCCCTCCCCTCTGAGGCTACAAGAGAAGTTATTGTTTACTCTGTCCGCATGTTGCTGCTAAATGCCCCGGGATGCGGACAAGAGGGGTAAAAGGAAACGGTTGAGCAAACAATATAAAAACAAACAAAAAAAAAAGAAAGAAAGAAAACAGCTTCATTTCCAGAGGGAGGAGGCCGAGGCCACCGAGCGCCTATGGAAATAAGCCAAGAGAACAGAAGGGTGGAAAGCTATCTAAAGGAGGCGAGAATCCCCCCTCCCTCCTTCAATAGCCCTGGCCTTGTCAGATATGGTTATGCTTATTGGAGACACAGGCGAGGGGGGTCACTGCACCAGCATGCCTCAGAACATCAGCGTGCTCGGGCTATGATAAGAATAGTTCACTGAATCATAGCTTACTGTGCACTTATGTGTATGGATGTTGCATGGTGAATGAATTGAAGATAAGGCCAGGGAGCTGGATGAGCTGGACAAAGCTACACTTCTCTGCAAAGCAGTGTGTGTGTGTGCGTGTGTGTGTGTGTGTGTGCTGATCCATTTTGCCTGTGAATTACAAGGATCATTGGAAGGCTGATTCACACACTGAGTAAAGGGATTATTTTAGTTATATTTAATAGTTTCCATATGTTTCCCTTTCATTCACTCACCTGTCACTCACAAGCAAGAATAATGATGAAAAATTTAAGAGCAGACTTCCATATTTCAGTATAACAGCGCTGTGTCTGACTCAACCGAGTTGCTATTTGAGAAAAAACTCCATCTTTTGGGGGGGGGGGTCCTGCTTTGATGTAATTTCTCAGCCTTCAGAGTCGTTTCTTGATCATTCAAGAGTTTTTCTTTTTTCCAAAACCTGACCAAGTAATTTAGTCATTTATCTAAAAGTTCATGGAGATATAGTGTTTTACAGTTTTTTAGATGAAGGTTTACCAACATGTCCCACCACCACCTCTCCAACCTGCGTTTTCTAAAGGGCAAAACAAACGCTGTATGAAGAATGTTTGCTTTCAAGGTTTCATAAAACATAAAATAGCGACATAAGAAGCTTGACAAACAGTATCTATGGCTTCTAAAGATGTAAAATCAATTCAATTCATTTTATAGATTTATAGTGAATAAGCAGTCAAAACAAGCTACAGGTTTGTTTTTGTGGCAATGCATAGGTGAGTAAACTAATGTTATAACCAAGATGGATCTCTGTATTATCATTTATTTACCAGTATGTTAGAAAAGTGAAAATGTTTATTAATTCTTGCAGCTTATGGTTGTGCAATTACGATGCAATAATACTCAATCTAATAATGAATAAATAAATAAATTGCAACTGCAATCTATAACTGCTTTTGGTTAAGTTTCTCTTTTTAAATGAACTAATGAATTGATTCATTAATTTAGTTTGTTTGCAGTAGAGTGATTTTAGATTATTGGCTTGTTTGTGATTAATTCTTGGATTCTTGGATGTCTGTCTCCTAAATTAGTGGTTTTCAAGCTTTTAGGCCACTACCCTCAAAATAACATACTTTGGTGTTTGTGCCCTGACGACTGAGTGGTTAATTGGGCGGTATATCTAATGGGTCATCCTGTGGCCATCCGCTTAATGCAAGGATGGGTAACTCCGGTTTTTTAAGGGCCAGCATTCTGCAAGTATTAGGAGTTTCCCTGCTGCAACACACGTGACTCCAATCAATGGGTAATTATGCAGAGCTTGATGTGAATCTCTGCACAAGTCACAAGGTGTGTTGCCACAGGGAAAGACCTACTGTAATACCTGCAGGATTCCGGCCCTCGAGGACTGGAGTTGCCCAACACTGTTTTAATGTGAGGCTTGGAAACTGCTCTGATCTGGATATTGGTGAATTATGTTAACGACTGTGGAAAAAGCACCCAAATGCCAAAATTCAGCTTTTCTCACCAAAATAGGGCAAAATTTGGATTTTTAGAAAAGCATCTGTAATAAATTTGTTTTTGGACGCTCAATGATATAAATTGTACAAGTAAGGCTTGAAAACTATCAGAAACTTCATAAATAAGGATGATGAATGTTTTCTGGTGGATTTGGTTCACTGCTGTGACAAGGCACCTACATGTCCAAAATCAGCTTCTCTTGTTGAAATAATGCCAAACGGATTTTTAATATGGTTTTAGTAATAACTTACTTATTAAAGCAAAAATTCAGAAATGAATGTGATTTAACAGATTTATCTATTTGCAATGTGTTTATTTTGATATCCCCCCAAATCCCAAATTTATTTGATAAATGTAGGCTCTTTTTTTTTTTCACGATGATCTGGCGACCCCCATGAAATTATCATGCACCAGCAGCAGACATTTTGACTTCTTGTAAAAGGACGAGTGTAACATGGAAAATCCAGTGAAATACAACACTCATTCATCACGTACAATACTGGGGTGATGGAAATGGAGCACCGACTGGCCCGCAGCTCTTATCAAGACTGTTAATTACATGCTTTTCCAGTTAGAACATAAACGTATCTGCGGTGGTGGAGCCTGTTTTTTCATTGACTTCAATGAATGTTGAATGTTTTTCACGTTTCAAGCCGAGGTTAGTCTGACTGAGACATCCAGCAGAAACTCCCTGCAGTGACGTCACCAATGACAGAAGATTTAAGAAAAACAAGCAAAGGTCAGACTGACAGTCATGACCCTACATTAACTTCTCCTCCATTTCCACTCATGGCTCCATCCCACTTCATCCTATTCCCACCCCACCCTTACTCCCTTCTTCACACCCTAATCGCTGGGACTTACAGAAAAATCAATTTCCACCACCCAGTGGAGAGGCCCAATCTTTCACCAGTGTGTCTGATTGATGATGCGCAGAGGCCATCTCACACCCCGCTGCTTTTTATAGCACCTCAGAGTTGGTCGCCATTCAGCGCATTTTTATGGCAAATAATAACAGGAGATGTAATAGCTATTCCCTCTGGTGAGTAAATCTGAGCAGGGAGACAAGAGGATGGCCCACCCAGACAGCTGGAGGACAGTCTGCTGTCAACAAGTTACTTAGCCTGAATGATTATGTACATGGCTGGGGAGGGCTGGGGGCAATCCAACAATCAGATGTGAAGGCAGTTTTCTGAGAGTATCCAATCTGAGCATTCAGCTCTTCAAAGGACAACGTTATCAGCTTTAATACTCCAGAGTGGCCATTTTTATCAGGAGCACCTTAGAAACCTCCACACATACGACTGCAGATAACAGAGAGCGTGTAGACACTTTAAGGAAGTATGACACACGAGAACATGTGACATAGATGTGCTGGCGTGGGCTGGTGCCTCTCAGATATCTGCCGTCCTCTCCAGACTCTCACACATCCCCTGAACATGGTGTGAAAATAAAAACGTACATAGTGTGACAGCTCTGAGAGAGGTAACACCTTGTATGTGACATGAGAAAATGACCATCGCTTATACCCGGCAACAGAAAGACCAGTGATGAAGACCAGAGAGGTGATTGCAACCAGCTTAGACAATGAGCCGGTTTCATCATGAACAACACTGCAAAAACTCAAATCTTACCAAGTATATTTTTCCAATTTCTAGTCAAAATATCTCATCACACTTAAAAATAAGACAAAATTACCTGAAGAGAAATATTTCAGTGAGATATAAGCACTTGTTTCAAAGCAATGCATCTTATTTAAAAAAAAAAAATCTTATCAAGAAAATTTTGCTTGTTGGCAGAATCTTCTTGCTCATTACAAAAAATTACAACAAAATTTTATTTGACTCATTTTAAAAGTGGCCAAGATTTTTTTACTTGTAATAAGCAAAAAATTCTGCCAATAGAACAAGCTAAATTTTCTTGATAAAATTTCTTGAAGTAAGTTGAATTGTCTTAAAACAAGTTCTTATATCTCACTGAAATGTTTCTCTTTAGGTAATTTTGTCTTATATTGAGTGTGATGAGATATTTTGACTAGAAATTAGAGTAATATACTTGGTAAGATTTGACATTCTGCAGGGAAATTGCTGTTCAGAAGTAGCGATCAAAAAATTCTTATGTTAAAAAAGTTCAGTTTTATATTTGGATAAGAATTTATACTTTTACACCTCTTTATCCAGTCTTGTTCATTGTTCTTGTTTTGATGCCAAATGGAAGATGGATTGCGTTAAACAGTTTTGCTTTGCCAAGGGGAGCTTTATGAACACAAGGCTCCCCTTGATATCCTGTTTATTCATTTTATTTCTTTAATTAAACATTTATTTATAACAGCATTCCATACCATACTGCTGGGCTTGACAAGGGAGAAATGAAAGTTAACAGAGGCAATGATAGAAAGTGAAACATAGAGAAAGGACTGAGAAAGAGGAGGAGAGAGCAAGAGAGAGAGAGAGAGAAAACATGAATCCACTTACACAGTTCACTGGTGCATCTGTACAGAAATCCCTAAACAACGTTCCAAGGTCTCTGTTGGAAAACAAAATAAGCAATCCCCTACAGGAGGACCTGCAGGTGGATTAAGTATCCTCAGATCATACAAACACACGCAGGACTACGCATTCCCCACCCCCCACCCCCCGAACGCAGCAGGCCAGGCATCCCCCGAGCCCGCAGATCCCCCGCAATGCAGCCGGCCGTGACTGCTAGCACGTGAAGCAGCCACTGCCCCCCTCCCCCCAGTAGCGCCCGAGAGACCGGGGTAGAGAAGGACCCTGTTTCCCTCTCCTCCCCCGCTCGTGGCTCTGTGTAAGATGTGTGTTGTTTGCAGTTAAAACTGAGAGGCAGTGCCAAGTCATGTCAGGAGTGGGGTCGCGTAGGTGGTATGACCACCCAACCGGCCCCCCCCTCCTTCCACACGCTATATGGCCCACCTCTCAGAAGTGGTTGTGAGATGTCGTTATTTAATGTTTAGGTCTCTAAGTGTGGTTAAAACTGGGGAGCAGGCTGTCTCTAGATGCGGCATACAGAAGCACTTTGGGGCCCCCCCTCACCACGCCCTCATGACACGCACCCTCCCCAAGACCCTGCATGTGTGTGTGTAAGGTAGAGCAGAGGGGGAGAGAGCTCTTGGGAAGGGAGGCCAGGGGGGTGTGAGTTCCCCCTGGAAGATGAGCCGTTACCAGCATTAGGTACCCCTGCCTCCCGGGATCCAGGGACGCCCCCAAGTGGTGGCCAGGGGTGGCCAGTGCCACCCTGAACAAAAAGCTGGCCACCCCACTGGCCACCCCTGCAAAAATGAGATTTTTTTCATTCATATAAATTTTCTATGTACTATTAATATGGTGCAGCAGGCTTTGCTTATATTTGTCAAAATGTTTATAGGCTAATAAAAATAAAATGAATAAAAATATTACACTAGATCTACCACCTTCTGCCATTGGTGTTTTGCTGTAGTCCCCCCCAGGTCTGTTACGCCTAATCAACTCAGCCTTTCTTATGCTAATTCATCTAGGAAGGTGCCACCCAGAACTGCCCCGACCAGTTTCTAATGCCCCTTTCACATCAACACCTACTTACCCTCATTGGGCCGACACCACTCTACCCCCATTTAGTTTGTTCATATTACAATTGAGGCGTCTTCAGCTCTGGTGTTCAGTGTGAGTGAGGTCGTCATAGTGAAGTTTTGTGAAGTCATTTGTTTGCGACACACACACTGAACTGCTTATTACAAGTAAACAAAAGTCCTGACCACTCTTAAAATAAGTAAAAAAAAAAACAAAAAAAACAAGATTTTATTGTGCTTGTAATAAGCCAAAAAAAAAAAAAAATATTCTGCCAATGGACCAAGTGAAATTTCCTTTCTTTTCTTTCTTGAAATAAGATGCATTTGTCTTAAAACAAGTTCCTATATCTCACTGAAATGTTTCTCTTTAGGTGATTTTGTCTTATTTTGAGTGTGATGAGATATTTTGATTAGAAATTAGAAAAATATACTTGGTAAGATTTGAGTTTTTACAGTGTATTGTTGAAATTAAGGAAGTTTGCTGCAGATAATGCCAGAGGCCCATTCATTCTGCCCCCTTCACTGCCGTTATATGGATATACGCGGATCTACGACTAATATAAATAGTTTCCAAAGGAGTCAGAGTGATGCAGAAATGTTACTGATTAGTAAATGCACGTAGAAATTCCAGAAATAAAGTCCAGGTTGGAAGAAACAAAACTTATCCTTTAATAACCCTTGGCCACCCTGCTATTTTCTCTGGCCACCCTGTGGCCACCCCTAGAAAAAATTTCTGCGGGCGCCCCTGCCGGGATCCCTCCAGGGCAGAAGAGGGCAGGCATCACATTAGACATCACTTTCACCTTTTTACTTTGTTTCGCCATGACTAAGCTTCAAGTAATGAGAGAAAGTAGCACAAGTAGAGCTTTCTGTGTTTACGGATGAGGAGCCGTAAAGCAACTTGCTTTACGGCACTTTCATCGATGGCCCGCCTCTCCAAAGTTACGATGTCTGGTTTCTGCAGAGGGCAGCCCGCTCACAGTGCTGACACGCGTCAGTCACTGTATATTGGCCCGAAAATCATCTAATACTGCTCATTTTTGGCTTAATGTCAGAGTCAAAAGTTACACGGTATAACTTTAACCTAATGTGGCAAGTTAAGCAACGAGGGCCCGGGCGAGAGTCATGCACGCTGACCATTTAGCTAAAGGGACATCCCTGTGGCCAAGTAGCGAGGGCGCATGATCTATCGGAGGCATAGTGACAGGACCCCACACTGTCACACCTCTCCCCCTCTTTCCACAAGCACGAGCTCACACTGTCACACTAAGAAGATTCAGACTATAATCAGGTAAATTAACAAATCTGCCACTGCAGTCAGATAGTGACACTACGTTTGAAATTATATAAAATAACTAGACTTTAGACAAGTGACAAATATCTTCAAGCAAATATTCAATCCTAGTCCTCCATTAAGTTATTTTTTTTAAAGAAAAAGAAAAGATGTCCCTGACCTGGGGGCAGCCGGCGCCCGGTGGGGTTGGCGGCTGCCGGTCTTGGTCCACTGGGGCCTGAGCCCCCAGACCGCGGGGGCTCCGGCTGGGGCCGCCTTTTGCCGCCCTTCGGGGAATGCATGTCCGCTCTTTGGGGGGGGGGGGGGGGGCTGGGATCTGGGCCTCTGGGTGGCTGGGTCGTGAGCCTTGCGGGCTTCCTCCTCCTTGCAGAGACGAGGCTGCATCTGCATGACTGTATCACCACGGAGCACCCTTTATTATGCATGTTGACACTGTGACACTGCTTCCCATCACGCTGACTAGGTTGTACCTCTTCTCTGCGTAGTTCTGCGTGTGTTTGTATGATCTGAGGATATTTAAGCCACCTGCGGGTCCTCCTGTAGGGGATTGCTTGTTTTGTTTTCCGACAGAGACCTTGGAATGTTGTTTAGGGATTGCGGTACAGATGTACCAGTGAACTGTGTAAGTGGATTCATGTTTTCTCTCCTCTCTCTCTCCCTCTTCCTTACTCCTTTCTCTATGTTTCACTTTCTATCATTACCTCTGTTAACTTTCATTTCTCCCTTGTCAGGCCCAGCAGTATGATATGGAATGGTGTAATAGACAAATGTTTAATTAAAGAAATAAAATGAATACACAGGATATCAAGTGGAGCCTTATGTTCATAAAGCTCCGCTTGGTAAAGCAAAACTGTTCAACAAAATAAAGCAATCAGATTTCCATTCTGCTTGCTTCGATGCTGGACAGGACAAGTAAGAAGAGAAAAAAAAAAAAAAAAAAAGAAAAAAAAAAACCCTCAAAACTAGCATGTTAATGCTTCTTTCAGTGTTGTTTCTCCCACTTTAAGAAGAAAAATCTTAAAACGAGCAACTGGCAGTTTTTCTTTTGTCCTGGACTAGATGGCTCACAGGAAGACTGTGAGGAAAACTTGGCCACGTTTAACATATTAACCATGCCATTGGAGCAGATCAGTGTCCCCGAGCCGTGGAAGGAGCCTGCCATTGTTTCCTTGGCAAAATGTAGGTCTCCCAGACATGTGAATGACCTCAGACTGGTTGCTCTGACTTCTCTGCTGATGAAGTCCTTTGAGAAGTTGGTGGAGGCTGACCTTTTAACCAGGTGCAAGTCTTTTAAGACCCCATGCAGCTTCCATATAGACCTAGGAAGGAAGAAGAGGATGCTTGCATCACTTTACTTCATCTCCTGATTTTGTGCGCCATGAGACGTGCTGGACTTATATTTGTGGACTTTTATTACCATCTAGCCAATTATTTTAGCTCAAAAGCTGATGAATGATCGTAAAATTAATATTACATACTGGATTTTAGATTTTTTTAAACAGACAGGCCTCAGAGGGTGAGAGTTAATGGCACAATGTCAGATTATTGGTTCTCCTCCACTGACTGTCCTCAGGGAAGTCCTGTAACTGCTGCTGTACGTCCCAGCAGCAGGAGCCAGCATGTGAACAGGCACAGACAGACTGCTGCATGGTGACAAGGACAGGCATGGGCCAGAGGTGGAGGTCTTAGTCAAATGGTGTGTTGAGGCCCACCTCCACCTAAATACATAAAAAGTAAAGACATGGTAATTAATTTCAGGAAGTCTTCTCATTCTATCCTTCATTTCTTTATAGTGATTTAGTTGGTTATTTCAGTGGACCACCATGTTTAGACACGTCAGGCGCTGTCAGAGTAACAACTTCTGATGAAGGTGACAGCTGATCGCTGAAACTGCCAAGATAAATACAACCTTAAGTTGATACTCTGGATGTCTGAACAAAGAATACAAAACTATTAGTAAGTAGACATGATGAAAATTTTCAAGCTACCATGTTCAGTGTATGAGTGGAGATTTCATTGTTTGATGTTGAAATTCCTGGAGGACCTGAATGGAAACCAACTTTCCCGTTAATAATAACTTTAATAATAGTTTAGACTTTATTAAATCCCAACTGGGAAATTCAGTCTCTGCATTTAACCCATCTCAAGTTTGACCTGAGAGCAGTGTGCTGCCAATCACAGCGCCCATTTGGTGGGAGTTAAAGGTACAGTATGTAAGAATTACTGACATCTAGTGGTAAAGATGGGTATTTGAAAGAAAAGATGTTTTCTTTCAAATGACTTCATATTCCAAGTACTGTTGTGAATGTATGGTGGCTGTTAGTGGCCAAAATTCTCCCAGACAGACGTTTTCATCTGTGAGTAGATCCAGTGGTCTCAGGTGTAGCTATGACTGTACTACAGGTAACTACTTTTAATGTCTTTTAAAACAGATTTCCTGGGCTACACGAGGGTGTGGTGATTATCTTTGCTTGTAAATGTAAAGGTTCAAGTCTCGGCTTTGCTCCGTGGAGTTTGCATGTTGCATGTGTATGGATGCTTGTCTCTGCTCTCCCTTCAATGAACTGGAGACCCGTTCTGCACTGGAATAAGTGGGTATAGAAAATGGATGGATGGAAAACAGACTTTTAACATTCATGCAATAATGTTGAGGCAGCTTGTGAATACAAGCTGCTTCACTTTTTCAGATATTTTCAGCTTAACAGCATAAATTGTTTCAGCTCAAAGACACAAGATCTGAACATGCATCCTAACTTTGTTAAATGTAAAATTGTACTTTGAGTTACTCTCTTAATTCATGTTCATACAACATCAAAACCTCTTTGCTGATTAGTTTACTCAACAAAACTTCGCAGCTGGTTAACTTACTTTTCATTTCAAGGCTTGTGCTAACTTTTGAATTTCAATGGCCAATACAGAAAAAAAGGGGATTTCAGAGCTATAAATGACCTTAGTTTGGTAAAAGCAGTACTTAGATAAGAATAAATGATTGACATTTCTGTTCACATTGTGGATATATTGTTAAAAACTTTGGATGTCGATTTGTTTCTTGGAAGAATTAAAAATTGGGCTGTATTAGTATTATTGGATGATGTTTTGTTGTTCTGTATGCTTGAACTGAAATAAGAAAATGACGAAAAATAACATCAGAAACATATTTTTAGTAAAGGCGACAGACTCTCATTAAACCACTCCTTTTGCCTCAATTGAACAACCATCTGACACTACTTATTTCACATGAATGCACACAGTGTTTTATCACTGACACTTTCTAATACCTCTGGTTTATTTCCCTGTAGGTGAAATTCCCCTGAAAAGAGTAGAGGCAAAGCTCTCTGCTCCTCCCCCAATACCATGATACCACAATAACTGAATGGTAAAAAGTAACCTTACAATATTTAGATTCATGATACAGGAAGCTGGATGTTCTTAGAGGTACCAGCTAATGAGTGCAGCAATTTCTTGGCTCACTTGATGGCCATTATCGCTATGCTCGAACACCCAAACCTCTTTGCTGATCAGGTGCAACCGATTCCGTCCAACAGTTGGCACTTTTTGAGATGAAACTTTGCAGCAGGATTCAGAAGCATTTCTTGGGTCCAAGCGAGCCAGTGACTTCAGCCAGCCCACACACCCTGCAGAAATCCAAACATCACCCTGCATGATTTTATATACATCACTCACACACACATACACACACACACACACACACACAATATACATATATATATATATATATATATACACACATACATATATATATACATATATACATATATATATATACTGTATATATATGGCTGTCAGGCGATTAAAAAAATAATCTAACTAGTACTTTGGTAATATAGTGTACAGTAGTGTAGGTGGCAGTCATATATAGATTTGCAAAATCTGGTGAACCTCTAAGGCCAGTGAAGAAGTCCCCTGCTCACGAGGGGACACTTACATACACTGCAAAAACTCAAAATCTTGCAAAGAATATTTGTCTAGTTTCTACTCAAAATATTTTAATACACTCATTATATTATAATCACCAACAGAGGAACATTTCAGTGAGATATAGAAACTTGTTTTTAGACAGTGCATCTTAAATAACTTGTTACTGTAGGTGAAACGGTCTTAAAAAAATCTTGTTTTGACTCATATCACAAATGAAACAAATTTCACAATACTAGTAAAATATAGCTAAGAATGAGTTTTTCCAGCTAATTTCAAGAATTTGTATTTCAAGAAATCTTATGAAGAAAATTTTCACTTGTTTCACTGGCAGATTTTTATTGCTTATTACAAGCAAAAAATATATTATTTTTCAAAAAACTTATTCTAAAAGTGGCTTTTTATTACAGTGTAGGGTAACGAACAGTCACCATCCGTCTCTCATTCGGCTATCAGGGGGAGACGTGTAGGTTCAAGAGTGCTGATGAAAAAACAAACTATAAAATAATGCAACATAACATCAAAATTGCTCAATAACTAGGAAAGCTGTAAATGTGCACTTGCAGCTCTAACAGGAGAAATTCCTGTTGACACAAAGCTTTCTGCTGCAGTTTGACTCTCAGCTGCTGATCTTTATTTCTTCTACACTGTGAGCTTATGTTTTAGGAGTGTTGGGCGCGACGTCTGTCTCCCATCTCCCTCTGAAATCTCATAAAGTTGAAATGCAATAGAAATGTCAAACTGAATAGCGACAGCCGCTGCGACTGGTGGAACAACTGCATCTACAGTCAGTATAGAGCCAAACAATGCTTTAACAATCTTTATTTATCCAGGGAAGGATTTTGCTGAGTGTGCAGCCCCTTTAAACACATTCATACAGTCCCCCACACTCACACCTGGGAGCTGTCACACACAACTGCAGACGGCCGCTTGCACGGTGCTGCAGTACAGCTGAAGCTGATATAAAGCTGAGGTCATTTCTTTTGTCAGTCTGATAACATTGACTTTGGAGTAAGATGTGACGCACGGTGCAGCTTCTGTTTGCACGTCTGACCCACAATGTGATACTCCAGCACTGATTACACGTGTGACTCAACTGTTCAGGCTCACGGCTAATGCAGACCTTTACCTCTCTGTGACCTGTCCCACGTCAACAGCACTGTATACGTGGCTAGCGGGAGGAAATGTTGGTCTGCCACCAAGATGCAGCCAAATGGCAGGGCAGATGCAGCGATACTCAAGAAAAATTAGGTCTGGCTTTGTTTTGACTTCCAAGTGATGATGACCTAGTTGCGGTGCTGGAAATGCTCCTGCATCTCCAGATCTGAGCGAAATAAAACGCCACAAGTTGTGGCCAAAAATATGTTACTTATTGATCATTCTGCCAGGTAATTCCTGGCAAATGCTGGATCCTAAAATATCTTTGGTTGTGTGATCCACATTTGCAAAGTACCACCTTTTCAGAAAATACAAAACCAACAGAAATACACAGTATTCTTTTATATCTATGAATGTAGGCTTAAAAGTAAATTCTTCACTGAGCTAATATTATAGATTTAAGCTTTAATCAGCGTGTCTGACTCTAGGCTGACTGCAGAAATACAGGTTAATGTTTCTGAGCTTCCACAACTGCCAGCTGATATCACAATAACAGACTGTTTTATGCCCCAGTCATTCTTTAAAGGCAGATAATAAAAAATTGCCCTCAGAAGATAAAATTCAAGATTATTTTTCATGTGCTCTGCATTCAATACTCTCTTCAAAATCTTATGAATTATGAAACCAGATGCTTTCCAAACATGACTGATATAACAACTCAGTTAAAAACAAACAACCAATAAAGAGAATAAAGTTTCCAGTACACAAAGTTCTGTTTTCTTGCCTGCAGCATCTTTGTGTTTATATGGACATTAAAATTTATAGAAATCAAAATATAAAAACAGAAATTTTGCAATATGTCAGCAAAGATAAAGAGGGAGAAATAAAAAAAAAAGTCAGACAGTAAAACTGAAATGCAGTGTTGGACTTCAAACAACTCAAAGTGCTTTGATGCAACACGACTTTTGTTAGAAAAATCTGTTTCCAGCTCTGTGGTTTAAACTTTCAAGGTTGTTTCACCACCGAGCATCACATCCAGAGTCTGACTGGTGCAAAAGACTGCACCTGTAATCACACTCGATAACATCGCTGTGATGTCCAGAGGTTCCCATCAGGCAGCGAGACGAGAGGTTTAAACCCAGAAAGTCTCCATTCATTATGTATTTTCTACAAATAATGAACAGCATCGTTTAAAAATGAAACATATAAGTTTTATAATCATTCTAGTTGTTTTATTTTTTACTTTACATTTAACTAAAGCTGTAGGAAGATTGAGATAACACAAGACTCACTGTTCAGTTTTACATTTTTTGGTGGTAAATCAGTGATAGATGTAAACTGGGCCTCTTTAGCGAAAGGTCAGCACTTTCCATTACAAATACTTCCAACTTGGGGAAAAAAAAAGAGGCTTCAATGAAAAGTGGGCACTATCTTTTGTGAAGAAAAAGTACATTGTTCGTGCGAGATCCCACTGGAGGACAAATGCCAAAATTTGCATGATTTTTTCCTGGAGTTTTTCTCTTCATGACAGCACTTACCATCAATGACAAAGAATCCTCCAAGATTAAACTGCACTCAGGAAATTTGCATAAATACACAATGTAAGGCATCACAGGTAATAATGAGCAGAGCTTCAGCAGAAATCAGAAAGTCTCATGTGCAGGATGATGTACTCACCAGTTAGAGCTGTGGTGGCTCGGGGGCTTTTTGTGGAAAGAATCACAAACCAGTGCTGGTCAACAAACACCAGCATTGTACCAGATGCTGATGTCTGAGTATTTAAAGTGTAGTTTTTCAGTGAGTTAACCACTGCAGTGTGTGGACTGTATGCATGTGGAGCAGACATCATGCAAAACACCCAGTAGGCCTATAGGCTTGACTTTAAACTGACCCAGTTTTTCAGCTTACTTCTCATCAACCTCCTTTCATAGTCATGTTTACTCTACAGTTACACACAGCAAAGTCAACAGTGTTCAATTTCTGGTGTTAAAAGTTTCAGTGTTGATCCAAACACAATTAACTCTGCTGTGGTGAACAATTATGGCAGTGTGGGTGTAGTTGCTGGAACATCTGGGTATAGTGTAACTGGTCCTGGAGCGAGTTCATTTGAATATTTCCCATCATGCTTTGTGGTGCCCCCTGTTCTGCTCTGCACCATGAGTTAAGTGGATGTAATCCCTTGAATTTCCGCCGTATGTGAACGTCAAACAACTGCAAACCCGTTAATAGGGCTGACCCTGTCACAGTTCACATGGCTTCCAATTAGGGACGACTCATAATCATATTCTGATAATGTTGGTGACCCAGAAGTTGCAGAGGAGGCCTAAAGCTGGAGAACCAAGGTTGAAAACCCTGGAGAAAGATGTGGTGAACCAAAAAAAAAATAAAAAAGCCTAATTGTGGCAGGTGACAGCCCTGTCACTATGCCTTGGAGTGATCATGCCCACTGGCTACCTGGCCAAGGGGATGTCCCTTTGGCTGACTGGTTAGCACGCATGACCCTCACCTGGGAGTCTGGGGATTGAGTCCTGCCACATAATCAAGTTTGGTCCTAAGAGGGCTGCAATCCAGTCTGCAGGGCTGCAGTCTCCGTGCTCTCAAACAAGTTAATGAGTCATTGTGCAAAGTTTGATTAGCTATTGGATCCATCTATCTAATTTGTGTGAGTTAAGGCAGAGACATGGAAAACCTGCTAGATTGCAGCCTTTGTAGGACCGAATGGGCTCTATGCACAACACTGAGTAACCCTGAATTCCATCACTGCCTTGTAGTGATGGGATGTTCGGCTCTTTTCAGAGAGCCGGCTCTTTCAACTTGCAAACGGCTCTTAATTTAGGATCTTTTGTGGCTGCATATTTCACTTGAACTTTACAAAAAATGGTTTGTGTGTTGAAAACCTTATAGCCTTATAATTTAGTGCATTTATTCTACCTTCAAACTTTTTAATGACTTATTTGCTTATTTGATGGGGACAGTACAGATTAATGAACATGATCTAGCAACAGATGTAAACATGTTGGATTATAGCTAGCAAGCTACAGTAATATGTATCTGTAGTCCATAGGCAGGTGAAGAAAAGCTACACAATACAATAAAACAACACAATAAATTAAAGTGCAGCCAGATGCTGCTTTACTTTCTGGTGTCACTTCTAGTTATATTACAGGGCAACACGATGCACTCACACACTCTCCTCACCATAGTCTGCTGTCTTCACTTGTCGTGGAACATCTGTCCTCCTCCATTTTCACATAATGACACAAGCCTATACTTTATGCTCACATGTGATTGGCCACATGGCCTCCTTACTGGTCAATCAAACCAAAGTCTCGCAAACACCTAAAAAACAAAACAAAAAACTGGGAGCCGGCTCTTCTGAGCATGACACATCACCACTGCCTTGAAATTGGTAGAACAACATAAATGAAATAAAAGTTATGGTTATTAGTAAGCCCAGTTCATGAACTTTCTATTTTGGTGTTAAAGTTGAACACTATAACAGTTAACACTGTGACATTGTCAGTAATCTAACACTTGGAAAAGTGTTAATCTAACACTTTTCAGTGGTTTCCATAAAAACTCCGAGGGTGATGATTTTCAGCTTCCAAATTTGATGTGCAGGAAAAACATGCGGCTTTTTTTCATCCCCTACCGCAAGAAGCGTTTATTTGATTTTGGGCTCTTTTGAGTTTTCTTTTTCTCAAAAATACAATATGTCACCAAAAAGTTGAATGTCACAATACGTTGCCGCACCTACCTTACCTGAATTGTCATCTTCTGCGAGTCAAAATCTAAATTTGTTGACATACATTAATTTAACATTTTATTTAAAAAATGGTTCTTTTAGTCAGATACTCCATAGAAACGTCCCCACAAGCGTGATGGTAATGACATTTTACAGTTTTTAGCTAACTGTGCTACAATGGTAGATTTGGCATAAGCAATCTTTTAGCGAGATAGAGCTGTACGATGTTTTTATATGAATCTGAAGTTTTTACACAAAAATCTTTAAATATCTATAAACCATTAGCTGTTTGGTCATGACATGTGATAAAAATATCATGCAACTTGTCAGTATAAATGAGGAAAAAACTTGCTGTTCCAGGATTTGAAATGTCTGTCTTCCTTCTGTCCAGGGAAGACACGTTTAACATGATAGTAATGACTGCAATATTAAGAGACAGACATATTAAAACAAATTATAAATGGATTAGACATGTTTGTCTAATACTAATTCTATTGTATTTTTAGGAATTTATACCAAAAAATTGTACAATTTTGTAATTTTTTAGTAGAAAGGCAAAGTACTGCATATGTAAAACCTATTCTGGGGACAGAGGGAAAACAGTAAAATAGCTCCATAAAAATTCATTAAAAAAAAATGTTGAAAAAATGCTTCAATTAATGTGAAATTTTGTATAGTAACCACCAGTTGTTAAATATATATGTCATATAAATGAATTTATACGTTTTTCTCAAAATTCATCAGACACACAAAAAGGCCTGGAATAAAAAAAAAAACACCCTACATTTGTCAACTATCTCCCAACACCTGGATTTTCCTTCTAATTGTAAAATAGACGATCGTACGAAGACAATCTTTCTTCGAGGAACATTAACAGTCAGGGTAATCAACGCTGAAGTTGGCAGGAGAACGCCTCTGAAGTGTCCTCAGAGTGCAGCAGATCTCAGGCGAGCTAAACTGCTGTCAAGTTCATCGATACTGGCTTTACACTACAGTGCACAGAGACAGCCTGAGTCCTGGCTGCAGCTCTCCACAACTCCAGGGTCTGCTATCGAACTGCTCTGGTTGGTCGTCAATATCGCCTCTGCCTCTCTCTTCACAGCTGTTAGCCGCCAGAGATAAAGTTAGAGGGGGGTTGTGTGGCACAAGAAGCAAAGTGGTCTCAAAACCACAGTAAGGCAAAGGACTTTTGGCAAATCAGGAAACATACCCACATAGTTCCCTTACACTGGACTCTTCCACCAACAGCGAAGCTCTTTCACATCTGATCCGCACACCTTTCAGAGCCATACATTAAAGCGACACCTTAATTAGATCCAGTGCACAGTGGTGAAGTTCAAGCAGAAGGCTGTGCTCCGTCCTACATCACCTGTGATCCCTGAAGAGAAAATTAATCATGTCCCTCATTCAGAGGGTTACTTGGCTGTTAATACGTTAATGCTTCTGCTACTCTGAATTTCCTGAAGCAGTTTTAAAGGGGAACTTCACTTCTATGAAATAAGATCAGTTCGACGGGGTTCAGGAAAACCTTCTTGGCTCCATTTACAAGACAAAAGAGGAATTAAACAATTCAGTCACCTCAATCTCTAAATGTTCACTCTATCTTTAGTCTTATTAATGCTCTGTAACTTCTATTAACTGAAGCCTGCTGGAATATTGAACAAACATCGGAAAACATTTGCTTTTTAGAAACAAATCAAACGTCAGGGTAGACATGTTGCCTTTTGTTACCCACTCTGTTAATGTTGCATAGCCTCCTTTTCAGGCCTTGTTGTCTGACAAACACTGATTATTGTTCATTCTCTGTTTTCATTTATTGTGTCCGGACTGCAGACGACTGTGGCATTTAAAAATGAAAGCAATCTAACCTGATAGAGTTCAGTGTTTGTCTTTGTGGGAAATGTTTGACTTTCATGTAACCATACTGAGAATGTTAATGAAATTGGATGATTTTCTTTTTTTTTTTTAACAGGGGAAACGAGAAACCTCGTTTTAAGTGCGTGTTCTGGTACGTGCGACTGCACTCGAGACATGATAAGAGTCGGATGGAGCATTTATGAAATCTCGAGGGGTTATGGGAAGCTAAAGAGGGTGCATGGATGTGGAATAACATCCGGAGGGGAGCTCTTGTGGAGAAACACAAGATCGAGGATGGAGAAAAGGCTTACATGGGAGAGAAAAGAGCTTGCGTCCCAGTGGGGGGTGGGGGGCAAACACGAGCGAATGCATCACGATAAGCCATCATTCCTAATGTCTTGGCTGAGGGTGCCGGACCCGATCGGCTTCGTGCGACATCCTGAAAGGCTGATGGAGCATGGCCTCCTGCATCCCCAGCTTCCACTGCCAAGCCTTTCACCTTACCTCATTTTGGGGGCATTGTCTCCCAATGAGTATCATTTGTCACCATTGACTTGCTCCACACAGACACCTGGGCTGTTTTTCTGTGGCCCCAACCCATTTCCACAGTTGGTAAACAGCTAAATTCCTCTCCTAATCAATGCAGCCTATTTAACTTGAGCTATTGACTTGCCTGCCCGTCACCAGACTCACAGCTGAGAAAAAATGCAAACAAATTAGACGGGAGAGAGGGGGGAACAACAGAAATGCTCGCTCTGACTATGAAAAGTCACATTTTCGATAATGAGGTTTTAGTAGCAGGAGGGAAGAAAGTGACAGAGCGGAGGCAAAGGAAGCAAAGGAGGGGAAAAAAGCGAGGGAAAACAGAGGAGGAATCGATCGATATGAACAGATAATCACCAGGCCTCTGTTCCAATGTGTAAAGAGTGTGACATTGCAGAGGTGGGCACGGTAGGGAAGAGATCAATGGGCTGTTTTTTGTTGATCCCTAATCCTTAACTATCTATAAGTAATTAACCTTCAAAGGAGAACGCAGGGGGAGAAATAAATGGAGAAATTAGTGGGGGAATAACAATGAGCACAAGTAAAACAGAGGCTACCTTTCACTCACCAGATAACAGCATAGGAAAGTGATTTAATAGTTGTCTCCAGTGCTGCTCTGCAACATCTGAATCCCTTTTGATGCTGTCAGAGCCTGCAGGTGCTGCAAAACTCTGCACCCCGCTGTAGCTGCAAGATAGCAGCTGCTGTTAGAACAAGCATGTTAATCTCAAAATAATAGCACTTGTTCAAAATCTGGTATTTAGTTTTGGTTTTAGGGTAAAATCTGGTCAGATCTCATCATTTCTGGCCTGCAGATTCGCCTAAAGCCTTGCTTGAGAAGATAGAGGAGAGGGATGTTATTAGGAGTCAGAGTGCCCTCTGTGGGTGTCACAGGAAAAACAAGAGGAGAGTCAAACCGTTGTCTTTTTGCATAAAAAAGCTGCAAGACTTTTTTCATTTTGCAATAACAAGTGCAGCCAGCTTGCTTTGTTAAATGAACACAGCAAAGTCACAGTGGTATCTGTACAGAGTTTAATGGCACACAAATGCCCTTACAGTACATTCTGATCCTCATCAACTTCTCGTGTCTGTTCACAAATAACCTTCAAAGGATGTTTTAGCTTGTTAAGGGCAAACAATATTATTGAAATTTGTCACATTATTACACAATGATACAACAGACAGGTGAGGTTGGTAGCAGACAGTGTGCATGAAGTAGGAATTATCTTAAATATTACAATATGGCCATTATAGAAAGTGTTCAGCAAGTATTTGTGAGGTTAAAAATCAGGAGAGTCCTTTGAAGCTGCAACTACGGAACTAATGATTACAGGACTAAATCATGTCAATCAGGTAAAAACAGAGCTCTTACAGGTGCAGTTACAACTAAAAAGAAATGCAAAATGTTCTTAAGGTCCTGCTTTGTAAGCTTCAGAGCTTTTTTTAGTTGGTATTTGAGTCGAGTGCTCCCTCTTTGTTTTGTCAGAAAGAATTTCAAGTGTAACCTTGGAGGAAAGTGATGGTTCTTCACCAAAAAGGGCACCTGGAATGAAAAAAATAATTAGTTAAGCATAAATAAAAAACTCAGAAGTAATGCAAAAAAAAGAAATGCAGAAGCTACAGCGAGCTGGCCACATGATTTCTTATAATGTGTGTATTTACATCGTCAGATTCCTGCTGCTTTGTATTAAATTACGAAGCTGAAAGGTGTACTGACCATCCAATGTAGCATTGGCACAGGTTTTCATGTGATGTGGCTTGCTTGATGAGGAGCTCCACTTGTGTTGGCACATCAAGCGTCTCATCATGAGAAAAGTCTCGACCTGTCGGAGAAAAAAATCTTATTGGGATATTTTCTGGTTTTGATATTTTTTAAAAGACTTTAGGATCTAAACAGATCAATTCTAGTTTTTTAAGGTTTTTCTTTTTTAAAGCTATAGCAGCTTTTATTGACATATGAGGAGAGAACGGGAGTTTTAGCAATCAAGCTGTGACTTGATTGGTTACAACCCCAGAATATGGGCAGCCTGCTGGATCAGCTGAGCTACCTGCAGCTCCAAACATCTGACGATTTTGACACTTTTCTCAATCTCAACACTAAGCCACTCAGACATGACACTACTGCAGGCAGCTGCTAAAAAAAATCACCTGAATTCTTCATCATGTACTTTTTTCATAGGACAGAATTAAAATTTGATAAAATGTTACCCTTTTAAAACTTGAGGTTTGCTTGAACTGTGTGTACTAAAACTGCTCTAACTTTGTTCTGCTCCACTTCATCAGAGTTGACCTTTGCAAAGAGAATGTTCACATATAGTATTAGGATTTGATAGATGTAGAGCTGCACCTGCGACATTTTATTCGTTTCCATCTTGAAAGCGTTTTTTCATTTGTACTATGTGCCATCTTCATTTATTCTTTGCCAGCAACATGCAGTCCTCAAAATTATTCATACCCTCCAATTAAAGAGGGGAAAAAATCTGCTGGATCTATATATATATATACCCACACACACACATACCCACACACGCACACACTGGCCACTTTATTAGGTACACCTGTCCAACTACTTATTAGCGCAAATTTCTAATCAGCCAATCACATGGCAGCAACTCAATGCATTTAGGCATGTAGACATGGTCAAGACGATCTGCTGCAGTTCAAACCGAGCATCAGAATGGGGAAGAAAGGGGATTGAAGTGACTTTGAACCTGACATGGTTGTTGGTGCCAGATGGGCTGGTCTGAGTATTTCAGAAACCGCTGATCTACTGGGATTTTCCTGCACAACCATCTCTGGGGTTTACAGAGAATGGTCCGAGAAAGAGAAAATATCCAGTGAGCAGCAGTTCTGTGGGCACAAATGCCTTGTTGATTCCAGAGGTCAGAGGAGAATGGCCAGACTGGTTTGAGCTGATAGAAAGGCAACAGTAACTTAAATAACCACTCGTTACAACCGAAGTATGCAGAAGAGAATCTCTGAATGCACAACACATCCAACCTGGAAGCAGATGGGCTACAGCAGCAGAAGACCACACATGGTGCCACTCCTGTCAGCTAAGAACAGGAAACTGAGGCTATAATTCGCACAGACTCACCAAAACTGGACAATAGAAGATGGAAAAATGTTGCCTTGTCTGATGAGTCTCCATTTCTGCTACAAAATTAGGATGGTAGGCTCAGAATTTGGTGCCAACAACATGAAAGCATGGATCTATCCTGCCTTGTATCAACAGTTCAGGTTGGTGGTGGTGGTGTAATGGTGTGGGAAAGATTTTCTTGGCACACTTTGGGCCCCTTAGTACCAACATGGCATGGTTTAACCACCACAGCCTACCTGAGTACCGTTGCTTACCATGTCCATTCCTTTATGACCACAGTGTAGCATCCTCTGATGCTACTTCCAGCAGGATAACACGCAATGTCATAAAGCATGAATCATCTCAGACTGTTTTTTTGAACATGACAATGAGTTCATTGTACTCAAATGGCCTCCACAGTCACCAGATCTCAAACCAATATATCACCTTTGGGATGTGGTGGAACGGGAGGTTCACATCATGGATGTGCAGCTGACAAATCTGCAGCAACTGTGTGATGCTGTCATGTCAATATGGAGAAAAATCTCTGAGGAATGTTTCCCGTACTTTGTTGAATCTATGCCACAAAGGATTAAGGCAGTTCTGACAGCAAAAGGGGTCCAACCTGATACTAGCAAGGTGTACCTAATAAAGTGGCTGGTGTGTATATCCATATCTATCTATCTATCTATCTATCTATATATATATATATATATATATATATATATATATATATTATTCATACCCTCAAATTAAAGAAGGGAAAAAATCAGCTGTCAGTGAAGTAAGATGAAACTGACAAAAGTAATTTAATAAATAAAAATTCTATGAAAATCCTGACAATGATTCTGAATTGTGGTTTGAAAGAAATAAACACACACAAAAAATAAAACAGGCAAATGAGCATAATGGGGCTCCGAAGCTAACATTTTGTTTGACGCAATCACTGCAATCAGGTGTTTTCTCTAATGTTCAAAAAGACTTCCACACCTGTTGACAGGTATGTTGGTCCTCTGTTCATGGGAAAGATGCTCTAATGTGTCTAGGATAGTTTTGTTTGTTTGGTTGTATAAAATTATTATTTTCAACCACAATTCAAAAGAAATTCTATTTCGCTAAATTAAAATTTTTGTAAATTTGATCTATTATTAGCTTCTTTCTTGTTATTTGAATTACTATTGTAAATTTAGCATTTTCTTTAACTGGAGGGTATGAATCATTTTGAGGACAACTGTACATTCTGATATACATCCTAATCGTGGCCCCAAAAGTATTCAAGTGCATCTTTTGGCTGCAGGGATATTATTTTATTATGGGTAAGCAAGTTTTAATAGGCACAGGGCTCTAAGTGTTGATTACATTAAAACACTTGCACCTGAACAAGTCATCTATATCTGAAAAAGAGTGCAGTAATCCTACTTTGTGTCCTGTTGAGAGGTGCAGAACTTACCTGTAAGTTTGTCCCGCACTCTGTTGATAATCTGAATGGCTTTCTTGTTGAGAGCCTCGGGCTGCACCAAGCCATCTCCAACTAACAAAACACAAACATGCTGGCATCAACAACTACTGACAATTTCAGAAAAACAAACCGTATTCTCTTCATAGCAAGCCTCTCTGCACCAGCGGAGGGAAAAAAAGTAGATCTAAGTGCTGTCTTATAATAGCACAGCAGCTTCACCAAGCATTCATGATGGCATTGAAAGCTTGGCATTGCTGTGGAAAAACTCAGAAAAGGGAAACTAAAAGGTTGTACAACAAATTACCCAAGAGAGGCCAGACACTAAAAGGCAACTCACTGAAGGAGTGAATGGATTCAGGCACAGTGGTTCCTGGTTTCTTGTGCGTGGTCTCCCCGAGGTCTATTCCCTCCAGAGCTTCTGTTACATACATATTTAAACATATCAGGGAGTTAAACACATAACAAAAGGCAGTTATAGCTGCAGTTTGTGTTACAGTATAGACTGACCCACTGACTGTCCAGCAGTGTATGAGTCAGTCCTGGTACGGGAGCGCTTGTTGCCTTTGGTATTTGCTGTGTGAGATAGAAAATAAGAAGTAAGAAGAAGTATTTTCCATAATATACATTATCAACATACTTCATATTGATTAAGATCTAGTGATGTTGACTCTCAAGAAAAACAATTACAGTCATAAAAAAGGCTTAAAAAGACACAAATAAGCTGTTAAATGATTTCTGGTCCAGATTCATGGATGATTATTCCTTTAAATATAATGATTTTAATGAAGCCGACTCATTGAGCTTGTACACAGTATGTGTTTATAAATCTACAGTCACGTTGTCCAGAAGAATAACTAACTCTGTATTAAAAATCTGAAACAGCATTTTTCATCCTTACTGTCCATGAGCCTCCAGTTGAGCAGAGGGTCATAGACGAAGGCCTCCAGCACGGCCATGACGCTGTCCCTGTGCTCCCGCAGCACCTCCATCACTGTGTGGCAAGTGATCCGGTAGTTACCATCCAAGCCCGTAACCTGCCACACAACCACACACAAACTTAGCTGATAATGGCAACTATTTTACAAGCAGATGATCAAATTTCATTTAAAGGCATCATTCAGCTGGAAGCTAAAAAGGAAAACTCACTTTCTTTTTGATATAATATGGTGGTGCAATACTTTGCTTTATATTTAGATCAATGAATTTTGCTTTAAACAGCTTTTTAAACATAATCCCAACTAAGAAGTACACTTTTTACTTCTTGAGAGAGATGACTCACCGTAAAACTCTCATAAAGCTGAATTTTTATTTCCCATGCTTTCATTTTTAATTCATTTTCTTCTGTGCTCATTAAGTACAAGATACATTGAATCGTGGCTTCTGATAAAACTCTGCACATTTGGGAGAAGACTAATAATTATCTGGTTCAGAAGACAAAGAAGCAGCAGCTCGGAAAGGGTTCTTGGATAATAGAAGAATTTGTGAGGATAAGATTGTAGACTGTAATTTGGAAAACTTGAAAATAAGACTTTTCAAGCTGAGGCACAGACAACACACTTATTTCATAATGCTTATTACAGGATTAACAAGAATGCCGCACCTCCATAGCATTGGTCAGCATCCTCGTCAGTCGGAAAGGGATCTTCTCAGGGAACTTTTCTCTGGTCATGGCCACCTGTACAACATTGATTTGAGGGTCAGGTTCAGATAAATACTTAAATATAAGTCACCCCTGAGCACAAGTCGCATCAGTGAAAAAATGCATCATGAAGAGTAAAAAAACATATACAAGTTGCACCGGACGAGAAGTCATATTATTTTATTTTAAATAGGGTAATTTTCAGATTTTTTATACCCTACTTGTTGCTGCTAAAATTACCCTTATAATCCGGAAAATACGGTAATGAAAAAGAGAAGTTGATGATACACACAAAGAAAATATCCTCTCACTTCAAAACAGTCTCCAAAGTCAATGTGGAGGATCTTGCCGCTTAATCGATCCAACATCAAATTGGATGGATGTCTGTAATATACAGTAGACATGTACTCTTTATTAATATTTTATCGTGGTTATTGTTATATTTCATCATTAAAGATAATAGCAGAGGCTCACCTGTCACCCAGGCCGAGAATGTAGCCCACCATGGACATCACGGCCAGGGAGCGGGTGTAGTTAGTCCTCCTGTCAAACCACACCTGAAAGAGAAGTGATGTTTGCATCATGAAAACCATTTGGCTAATAAGACCTGAGCGGGGTGGTGTACAGTAGGTCTGTTGCAGAGGATTAAAGTGGAAATGGAAACGCAGATCTGCCGGAGGCTGCTGAAAACATCTTTTCAGACACTTTATGAGGTTCTTAGACTTGTAAAAATGGATTCAATTTGAAGGTCTGTAAATGAAATCCTGCAAAGTCGGTGCTTTTAAAGCAGTACATGCAACCCAGAAAACCATTTCTACATGGAAAAAGACAGTTTTATCATCTAATTTACAAAATGACTACCAGTGAGTGACAGACCATCTTAACTGGAGATTATTTTTAGATGTGTACATTATCTCTCTGATAATTGAGAACTCAACGTTTTACACGGGCACCACTGAAAAGGGAGGCTTAAATGATCCCCCCAGTGCTGAGAAACAGTGGAACATCTCACCTCAGAGCTGGGGCTCTTGAGCCATAAGAGCTTGGCCAGGTCGTCCCCGGCGGTGTTGTTGACAGCATGCTCGAACACCTCCACCTTCTCCATTAGCGTCAGGTGGTCGTAGTCTGGGGCCATCTGAAACGCATGTATGAAAACTCACATGCTGTACACACTGACCTCTATCCAGTCTCAGTGCAATGGGAACATGTTTGTGAACGCGCAGCGTTCAGAACATTTGGGTGCTTATCAAACAAATCAGAAAAACAGAAACATAAAAATACAAAAAATGAGTCGCAGAGCTCAAGAGACTAATTAAAAAAAGAAAAAAAGACAGCTATTCTTATTTTAACTTGAGCTGTCATCACCGTGGCACTTATGTGTGTACAAAAAGTCATCACTAACCTCCCAGCAGGGTGTGATGTCATTCCCCTTACAAAAAGCTCTTCCGAACAATACACCCCTCAGGGCAAGTGTCATTACGATGAGGTGATTAAAAACTTATTTTCTGTTATTTGTCTGCATTAGGCTGTCTGCTGAGTTGTGGTTTGATACTTGGTGCATTGAATCCCTCTAACTATATTTACTGAAAGTGTTGACATGACAACTGGCAAAGTGACAGATGGAGTGTTTTCTCGTATGTTATGAAGGTTAAAAATTTTAAGAAAAAAAATGAAGAGGGCTATGTGTGCACAGAAAACTAGAGTAGACAGGAGAGTAAATAAATAGAATGATTTAAGTTAAATACATGGCTTCACAACTTAAATTCTGAACATTTCTATAGAATGTATTATTTTAATCATAATGAAGAAATGTTTAACCTGCGAAATGTTAAACATTTTTTAGTATTTGGAAATGAAAAGTCTGTTTAATGTAACCTTACATGTAAAATATTCAAGTGTTCTTTGATACAATTGAAATATTGAGGGTTTCTTTTGTTTCCCAGAACAAGAGACAGACCTGGACTGCATCGCAGGTCCACGCTTTTGTAATAGATAAGAATTTGGTTTTGCACCGACTTACTGAAATAAGCAACATCTTCCCTGCAAAGAAAGTCACTTGGAGGGCAGCACACCCTGTTCTGAAATTTGTATATATCAGCATTAATGGTACCAACACAGATGTGCAAGTTACTCACACCATATACATCAATGCACCCTCATGTCATCACATACTGTATGCTGGCAAGCCAGATGGTCTGTCGGTGTCCATGGGGATGCAGTTTCCATGGTTTCCATACAGAATTTGAAATTAAACTAGTCAGAGCACACAGCAGCTTTCTACTAACAAGTCCATCTTAATTGAGTTTAAGCGTAGAGAAGAAAGTGGGGTACAATCAAACTTAAAAGTTCTTTGCAATCAAACTATCAACCTTTTGTGCAGCAGGTGTTCACCTGATTTTTCACAACTCTCAAATGTCATCTACATCTTTTTATTTGCTGTATAGCAAGATCACAATATAGCAAAGGAAATCAGCAAAAATTAAGTGTGTTCTTTGACTAATTATGAATTCAGAGGAAGAAACTTACAGTTAATTTATGACAATTACGGCCATATGAATGTGTTTTGATTAAGAAGAGATTGGCACTTTACAATACAATTACCCAGAACAGATGTTACTGGAGCTTCAATAAATCCATTTAGCATGGATGGTTTTATCTGAAAATCACAAGTTTAGAAATATTTCCTGAATGAGGCCAACTGCTGGCACAAATCAGAAAATAATATGTGAGTAAATAAGCTCATTTACACATGAATCTGCAGGATTCGTCCAGGGAATGTGATTGTTTTTACCATTTTGATGCGACTAAGCAAGCCAAACTGAGACATGTATACAAATAAACACAGCTGTAGAGAGGAAAAACACTCTTCCCGTTTTCACTTAGAAACGGAGTGAGTACAAATCTATTGAATGTTGTAGTGATCTCTCACCCTGAGCATGATGCGATGTTCAATGTTGAGCAAAATCTTTTTCTTCTCTCTGTAGTCTCTGATGAGGGCATGCAGGGTGTCACAGTGTGGCACCCAGCCAATCAGGCCCGAGTTGGTGGACAGGGGAATCACAGCATAGCGCTGAATGCTGAAGAATCCAACACACAGACAAGACGAGCACACACACAGGTTTTTTGTCAGGGATGCGTGTTCAAGACACATACAGTCTCAAGCCATTTCTAGACATTATTTGGTTTGTTTAAGTGTAAATACAAATGGTCAAGAAAGCCAGGACAGACTTTGTGGAGAGTTTAGCTTACAGCTCCCTATCATTTTGAGGATCATGTCAAAAGGAGTTTAATTCATAAACAGAACAAAGAATTATCTGGAGATAGGATATGTAGTGTAGAAGTATGCATGCAGATGGCATTTGTTCCTTTTTTCTCAGCACTTCCTGCTTGTTTAGAATTGGGGGGGGGGTGTCTCCATCATCAGCATGCTACACTGCCTGGCCAAAAAAAAAAGTCGCCACCTGGATTTAACTAAGCAAATAGGTACGAGCCTCCTATTGGATAATTACTGCATGGGCGATTATCTTTCAGCTGGCAACAAGTTATTTAACCCCAACTGGTGCAATGAGTTGCTTCTCATTTCCTAGACAACCATGTGGAAAGACACATCCGTGGTCTCAGAAAAGACGTTAGTCTGTCTGAGAAGGATCAAATCATTGGCATCAAGAGGTGAAAACATCTAAGGAGATGCAGAAACTACTAAAACTGGGTTCAGAACAGTCCAACGCATTATGAAAAACTGGAAGGATAGTGGACCATCGTCTTCCAGGAAGAAATGTGGCCAGAAAGGCAGATGAAGTGATGCAGCATCATGCCTAGTGCTACTGTATGAGCCTGTGGGGGCAGTGTGATGATCTGGGGTTGCTGCAGTTGCTCAGGTCCAGGTTCAGCAACAGTATGAGCTCAGATAATGAGGTCAGCTGATACCTGAATATACTGAATGACCAGGTTATTCCATCAATGGATGTTTCTTTCCTGATGGCACGGCCATATTCCAAGATGACCGTGCCAGAATTTATCGGGCTCAGATTGTGAAAGATGGTTCAGGGATCATCAGACATCATTTTCACACATGGATTGGCCACCACAGAGTCCAGACCTGAACCCCACTGAGAATCTTTGGGATGTGCTGTGGTCAGACTCTACAATCATCATCAAGATCTTGGTGAAAAATTGATGCAACAGGATGCAAATAAATCTGGTGACATTGCAGAAGCTTCTGGAAACACAGCAAATGCTGCTGCAATCAAAGCTAAAGGTGGTCCAACGAAATGTTAAATGTTTAACTTTTTTTTTGTTGGCGACTTTTTTTTTGGCCGGGCAGTGTATAAACAAAGGATTGCAATTATTGCAGCAAACATTTTGCATCAAATCTGGCCTCTATTTTGCCTCTTAACAGCCCTCATTTTGGAGTGTTTCCAAGTGGTGAAAATGCATATCAAACAGAAAATCTCTAGTTTTACTCGTACACATTTGAAATGGCAAAAAACACCGAGCCTCATTCAGCAATTTTCTTACCAATCTTCTTAAATTTGTTCTTAAAAAGTTATTTACAGAAACCCTTTGTCAGATTCATAAACATGTTCGTAGACCGCAGAATAGTTCATATCTTTCCTCTTAGATTGGTGAATACCAAATCTCTCTTGAGTTGAAAGGACAGACCAGCTGGCCCTACTTCGCATAGGTAAACGCCCAAAAAATGCCCATAAAAGTTCATGAGACTTTCTGTCCATCTGCACACAGACAGCGATGAAACTGAAAATTAATAAGCATAATAACAAAAGGAAGAATGAAAACAAAAAAAGTAATAATTAAATGTGCACGGGAGCCTGATTTTCCCAGTTTTTCGAGAGTTAACTTGATTATAAGTACTAACATGATAAAAGTCAAATAATATAAAAACAGCTTTATGTGAAAACTTATCATTAATAATCCTGAACTTGGACAGCAGCCTGCAGTTTGGGACCATGAACGCATCAGGACTTACGTCATCGTAATTTTGTGGCTAAAGTAGAAAGTAGTACATTGTCGAATAAATGCTCATTACAGAGCCTGCTGTACCTTCTACAGATATTAAAACAAATTTCCATCTGCTAGTGTCATGTAAAGATGCTGTTCGCCTACGGAGGGAGTGGTGCGTCTGATAAGTGTCATTAACCAGGCAGCAATGACAAAACCTTGATTTATAAATAACATGTATTATTATATTAAAGGACACAGCTGTTATAAATTTTAATCATTTAATATCTCATTTGGCAGGTGGATCTGGGAGTCAGAGGTGACTCAGACATTTATAGAGGGATATTCTTGCAGTTAAGGGGGAAATGATCTTGTTCTTAAATGAATGAAAAAGTTAGATTTCCCCCTGAGGGAAATTGTAGCATTAAGAAACAATCTGCAAAATCTTGCTTTTTACTTTGTATTTTATCAAAAGCGATCACCTGAACAGTAGAAAACATCACAAACGCTGATTTTATTCACATTAGTCAGCACTCAGATGTTTGTAAGAGTCCTGAACATTCTAAAAACTTGTTCTTACCAAGATACAAAGATTTTGGTGGGTGCCACATTTTTCGAAAAAGTTCGTGAGTAGGATTTAAGAACAAATTTGTTGTAAGAACTGTTAGTAAATGAGGCCCACTGTTGGACATCATGCATGGATGTCCATGTGTGCAGTGTGATGTGTGTGTGTGACTTTATGGCACATCTACCTGAGGTTCTTGCGCAAGGACGCAGGGTCGTTGGCCAGCAGTGTGTTGACCAAACCAAACAGCTGCATGACTCTCTCATCTTGCCTCAGGTCCTCATGGCCCTTCAACAGGAACATGAACTCATGGCCGTTACTACCTGCAGATGGAGTTATAAATTACATAAGTGATGGATCGCTCAAAGCATCATGTCAGAATCATTATATGGTTGGATTTGGCATTATTGGTTGTTTACTGCGGGGTGCTCCCTTGCTGCTCTGCAGCTGCATCCTCATCATCATCACCTGAGGCAAAGTTTCAGCTAGCAATAAATTATTTCATATGAACGATGTTAAGCATCTGTGTTGGTGCTGTCATAGAACCGGAATTGTTAATAGTATTTTAACTTAAAAAATATAAAAAATCAATACCATTTCTGATCCAAGAAAGCCTGTTACAGAAATGGAATATTTCAATTAAAAGAGTGATAGTAGCACTTATTTTTTCTTTCCCCTTTTCTCCAAAAATGTCATTAGGTTCTGCATGTGCCATCTCCCTACAGTAAATATCAAAATGCTATTTAACTGCAGTAAGGGATGAGAAGAAGGCAAAACTAAGCTACAAAGTATCCCGTTTGTGTCAATACTGTACAACCTAAAAATGGATGAAAAATTAACACAAACCATTTTAAACACCAACAATCAATGTGTGCTGAAAAAAAACATTATTTATGACACAATTTCTTAGCCAAACAGGAAGACTTCAACTTCATCATCACTGAGGATTTTTCTTCAGTTTTCAGCAAAATTCTAAGTACAGATGCCATTTAACTAATTAGTCCGGTACTTTATCAACACTACAACTGCCAAACAGCCATTAATGGACTTCAGCTATATTTCAAGTGAAAAAAGAAAAGGAAAGGCTCCATTTTATCCTGATTCTGCCTCTAATGACAACCCCAGTAAGCAACATGTTGAAAGAGGACAGAACAGCGACAGTAAATCTAAGCTGCCTGCAGTGGGTGACAGGTCTTAATCTGAAGCCTTGCTCCAGAGGTCAGCTGATTTATTGGCTATCATCTCTCACAGAGTGTGTTGTGTAACACTGATGGGATAGATCAGAACAAGGTATTGCGCTGTCCAGTGAAAGAGAATGTGAAGCAGAGTGAACCATTAGTGATTGATAATGTGAGGATTTGGCTTCGAGACAAGGTGACTTTATGGTGCAGTGTGATTTCAGGAGCTCTTCCCTGTCATCTTTCATTTCACACAGCAGAGCGAGTGATAAAGCGAAAGAATTATTTATTTCTATATTTAATTTAATGCCAATGCACAGTGAAAGGGGGGTTCCTGACAAACCAATTTGTGCTGTTTCTCTTGCGACAGAAAATGAAAAATACATGACTTCTTTGGTGGAAAGCTAACTGAAAAGCCAGTTTGTTTTTTTCTGTAGGGACCGAGATTAATTTTTGCATTTAATTCATCACCGGTTTGATCTTGCCTCTGTGGTGAGGAAGACTTATATTCTGCAGTGCTAACCACACTAAAAACTTTACCTCGAATGATTAATTTTACATAATTCACAGCTTTAAATCTGTTTTGCTTTAATTCCTATTGATACTGAATCTTTCAGGCCTGCTGAAAGCATAACGCTAGTAATAACGTTTCCCCCTCTCTATTCATTTTCCTTACATAATGGGTTGAGAGCACACACAGCCTGTTCAATTTCCTCTTCTTCTTACCCATGATGGTGAGTTTGCGTGGGCGCTGCTTGGAGGTGATGACCTGCAGGGAGGGGGCGATTGACTGGATGCGAATGATGGGCTGGTTGGGGTCATAAGTGCCAGGTACTGCAAGCTCCAGGTCCCGACACATCAGCAGTTTTGGAGACACATATTGTAGTTCCAGGGAGGTCAGCTGTGGAAAAGTTGTTGAGGTGAGGATGTAATACAGAAAAATGCAATTAGTTTCAAGTCTGCTGCGCACAAAAAAACAAAACAAAAAAGCAAAGCCTAAAGCAATATGTAGATTGCTTCACACCCTGGATTGTATTCAAATTATGCTTTTATCTGGAAAAAGTTGCTCATATGCAACGGCTTGCAAATCCCACTCCAACTTTATTCACACGACCTGTCTGAACCCAACATCCAGTCATTCACTCTGTACCAAATCTGAGTCTGAAAGGGTTTTACGGTTAATTTCTTAATGCTGATGTATGGTAAGCATGGATGGTTTCTGCTCCAGCCTGCTCTAAATCTGCTGTTTGGATGCATCCTGGAGATGATTTATTTTTATGTTAATGCCCTGTGGAGGAATATTTGCACTCCTTCCAGCATGTTATTATATTGCCGTGTATTTCATGCTGAGTACTGTAATGTCGCAACAGGGAGCATCCCTGCGAGCAAGGCCATGCCACCACGCCAAATAGTATTATCATCCCTATTTATTATGTAGAGCAAGAGCTGCTGACAGAACTATTTTTAATGTCACTTCAACACTGATGATAGTTTTTTTTTTTTAAAAGAAAAGCAACAAGGGCAAGTTCTTAAGTAATTCTTTGACTCATGAGAGTATTTACAATTCATTTTTGATACAAACCACATGCACAGGAACAGAACCCGCATCACTAACCATATAGAAGCTAAATCTATTTGTTTATACTGTATGTGCAACATTATGAGACCGTGTTAGCAGGTGGTCTGAAAAATAAAAAGCAAAGCCAGAAATTGAAGAATGCCAACAGGAAGTATTGAAACTGTTCTGGAGAAAATAGCAGGCTCATCATTCAAATATGGAAGTGTTTTTGACATTTTATTGTGTTTTAGAGGATAGTAGGACCACAGCAGCTCCTCTCTGCAGTTGGTGGATGAAAAGCTCATGAAAACATTTATATCAAATTCTAAACTGACCCTGTAATGCTGTGTGTATCATAGTTAATACATACAGTTTTTAAAACTTTTTGCATCAGATTTCTTGCATCACTTTATGATAAAAAAAACAAAACAGTTGAAACCCTGTTGTACACAATCTGATATATGATTTGTTGCACAGCAATAAATAATGAATATACAAAAAAAACTTTTTTTTTTTCCTTATATTGTAGAAGGGCAAAATAAAGAACTCAGATAATAAATACATATTCTTCCAATTTTTTTCTTGGGATGGGCTTTAAAGGGTTCAGAGATGAATCAGACAGATGCAAAGACATATGTAAAGACAAATTTATCTGTAAATTAGATACATTTACAGATAAAGCTGAGCCCCTCCTCAGCTTGGAGGGGCTCCAGGAGCTTGGATAAGCAGTGCTTTTTGCATCTCCTTTTCAGCTTACAAAGAGAAATAAGGACTGAAATAATTATAGTGAGCTTAATGGTTTATATCATTATTATGAATGTGAATTTTGTCACCAGCTTTTGTTTCTTTGTTTCTTGCAAGTCTAAAATAAATATATAAACTAAACTAAACTGAACTAAACTAACTTAAAAACTTTATAGTACTAAATTGACTTATTTTTAGCAGATTAAGTACTATATAAAAGAGTATAACAACAGAAAGTGATAATAACTTTCAATTTCTTTCATCCTGTCTTTCCTTTGTCACTTTGTCTCACCAAATAATCTATTTCAACATCATTACACTTGTTGGTAGGGATGTATACCAAGTACCGGTATCGTTTAGTACTGGTTCCTAATCTTAACTACCAGGGTACCGTTAAGATTCTGGACAAACAATACTGTTATTGATACTTTTTGTTCATCAACCTAACCATCGAGTTATCATTACACAGTCAAATAATCACAGAGATGGAATAAGACAGACACAATTCCCTTATTCTCCCAGCTGTCCTTCACCTACCTTTATGTCCAGGCTTCTTCCAACACCTTCTGAACAAATGTTCTCCACCACTGGATCTTTTAACATCTTGTAATGTCTTTATTATTTATTCTAAATTGTGTTATGGCATCAATAAGAGAATCGATAAATACCGGTATCGATAAGGAGTATCGATATTGGTATCGATATTAAAACGAGATACATCCCTACTTGTTGGTATGTTTTTTCAGAGCATACCAACTGGTGAATAATGGCAAAACACTGATCCTCTCTGTCAAATCGCGTCTCAGCCACTTTACATGACTAAGGTAGTCATGACCAAGTATGTTTCATCAGTCTATTGGATTTATCCGTCACAACATCAAAGAATAAGCTATACTATACTATATTTCATCACATCTGCACAAAGATACATTCATGTATAGACATATGCATATATTTTTCAGTTTTATTTGGATTTTGGTCATTCTAATTGGCAAATAATGATCATGGAGCAGAAGACTGATCTATGTATATGGTTGTTTATTTTTTTCTTTTTTTTAGAAAAAAGGATGGGATTGAATAAGTTTTTATACTTCTTCCCACTCCTTTTCGTACATGAAATTGATAAATGTACATTACTTTTGATTTCTTTACATATCAATTTAAGTTTTTTTTTTTATTGGTTTTTTTATTATTATCATTATCTATTGTATTTATTATTACTTTTGATGCATTTATTATATTGTTTTGGTAACTTTGTTTTGGTAATGTTTCTCGTTTGGTCATGTACGGAATGAAAAAAAAAAAAAAAGATTGAAGTGGACAAAGAAATAAAGATGTGGTTGGATTTCAACTCCAATAACCCCAAGAGCCGTTTAAATATGTGCTGCTTCAGTGGATTCCTCTCGACCACATTTTTCTGATTTATAATAGTTTGCAAAGATGAGATTTTCTGGTTTGGACTGAATTCTACTTCTATGAAGCTGAAAAAAATGTGGTCATTTTCATATCTGCACATCATATGTGCAAAAACTTGTGAATACATGTTGCATATACTTGCAGGTATATGTTCCTACTTGAAGCATACTGCAAACCTTATAAAAAAAAATAGCTGTTAATGCAAAGAGGTGGAGGAAACCAACTGAGTGGTGACATTTTTTTCCCTCACCTGGGGTAGCTGTTTAGAGATGCGTCTGAAGACATGGTAGTAGAGGTCCCAGGCCTGAGTCAGATCTTTTACATTTCCAGAACGCATGTACTTCCTGCACCAGTCCTGAGCCTCCATCAAATCCCTGCCGTAGGCCTGCAGCATGAAGACAAATATGGGGGTGGAGTCACATATGAGGAGCTAAATGTTGATGAATAAGGAATGAGTATTTAATAGGGATGCACGATAACCTTTTTTTTTTTTTTTTTACCAATAACCTATAAATTATAGCTCCTAAAGGTCGATATCGATAACTGATAACACACATAATCATACCTAATCAAAAATTCCAACTGTATGGGGTAGCTCGTGTCTAAAATAAGAAGGAAAAGTGGTTTGGAAGCAGCTTGGGGTCTCCCCTCTGAAGCAGCATCTTTATTTCCCCAATTGCAATATCTCAGCAAGAAAAGCTTAAAACTGGGTTTTTCAACTTCTGCACATCCCATCTTAAAAAATAAAGAAAGAAAAAAGCTTTCTTTCAGAGTTAAAGCCCAAATTACACAAAAATAACTGATTGAGTTTAAATCATTTGGTCCTCCCAGTTTAAAAATCCCATCTGCGACCCTGTATATATGTTATCGGGGCAAGTCGTCATGATACCAGACTTATAGGAATGACATAATAATTTCCTGTTATCAGCCTGATAATTATCGTGCGTCCTGAGTATTTAAGTTTAATTTTCTGAGCAGAGAAGGAGCAAAAACTGTGACTAACATTTTGCACCCAAGTTGACACACTACCACTAAAATCTACATCAAACTTTTTGTTTTCTCATTTGGACATCATATTAAAACACATACCTGGTTAAAAGAGGTTTCTTTGAGTGTCTGTGGTCCCCTCTCCATCATGGCATGTAGAGGCTCCAGCACTGCAAACATGCCCTTTACATTGCGCTCGCCGAAGTAAAGACGTGAAGCTTCCTCAAGTCCCTCGTGCCACATTTCGTGCCACAATATAGCCACTCTGATAAGCTCCTCACTCACCTGGTGGAGGAAAGACAAAGATAAAAGGTCAGACTGCTCCCTGGTATCGCTTTAGAGCACAACTCTTTGTTCCTGAAACAATCATACCATCATACCATTCAAATCTTTTCTTTCATAAAAGTCATTTTACAAAGAGTATTTTTGAAAGAAAACATTACATAAATAACTTATTGATCTGTAGTATGGATCAGTAAATAAAATAGTTTCCCATGGACTTTATCTCTTGAGGCAATTCTAATTGATTGAGTCTCTACCATCATGGCCTGCTGAACCAGGGTGTTGCAGTGTTCACACATGTTCTTTAGGATCTTGTTAGCAGCATTATGACGGGCAGTGGTGGTGGACTTGGAAGCCACAGTCAGTGGGTAGATCAAAGCCTGGAGGTGAACAGAGAGTGAATGCGGATTACCAGCTGGTAATGATGTGAGAAACCTTAGAAAATAGGGTCTTGGAAATAATGACGATAAAAACCTGTGGTGCTGCAAGCAGACATACCTGAGGGTGATACCGTCCAATGTCTGTTAGCAGCTGGTGAATGAGACGCCCCACCAAAGCCCGAGGGGTGTCAATCCGAGCGATGAGCTGAGGGATCACCTGAAAAGGCAGAGGAAAAATTGGAAAATAGAAAAACTTATAACCTGAGTTAATGTGCAATATACAGTGTAATACAACTTAAAATAAGGGTTACCCTTTTGCCTAGAATACATCCCTCCCTCTAACTGGCATTATTTTGTCTTTACAGTTAGGGCCAACACCATGTCAAATGAGAATGTGAGCATGTGCATTACCTGGAGCCAGGTGTCTATTTGAATGGTCTTGATGCCCTCCACCAGAGCTTCGTTCACTTCAGGCCAATGACCATAGTCAAACCACAGAGTCAAAACCCTGAAGAGTTTTAAATAAATAAATAAATCACACAACAAAAATCTTAATCTTCTCCCATCTATTATCATCAATCATTAGATAGAACAATCCCAATCAGCCACTAGAGGTCCTCCTATACTTATTTAGCATCTCTGCTAGCGGTCCATGAAAATAGGACATGTGTTGCACCGTCTTACCCAGTTTGCGTGTTAGTCATTTAACTCACCTAAGGGTGTCCTGCAGGTTATTTCCTCTGGATAAGGAAATGGAGCGGAAGAAACCTTGAACAGCAGGTACAGTGTACAGAAGCAGTGTCTTTGAGAGGTCCTGCAGAGCGACAGAATACAATTTACACTTTTAATGCATGGCAGAGAGAAAAAGATCAGTGAGAGAGCTGACAGAAAGGAAAAATGGATGGCATCTTGTGGATTTTGTGTGACTCTGACCTCATTGACCTTTTTCTGGCCCGGTGAAGGCACAGGGCTGTGATCCGTGCTGTCGACCTCACTGTCGCTGTTGCTGGCTTCGCTGTTGGCACTGGCACCGCTTGCGTGTCGCAGCTTCTTCTTCTCATCACGACCTTGGTTCTGGTGTTTGTAGTGCAACACTGCCTCAAAATTCATCACAGCCCAGGCGTGCCAGGCCTGTCGAGGGACAGCACAACCCGGGTGAAAATGGCTCGCTAACAGCTTGAAACTTGAAATCACTTTCACATTTGTTTGTAATGTTCCAGTTTTGGGATATATCTTCCCTGGGGCTGTTATTCAAAATCCAAACATGCAAGTTGGATGTTTGCTGAGTTATGCAACCAGCTATTAAAAGCTAAAAAGAGTTTGTGAAGATAGATGGGGAGATGGTATGTCACTATAGAGACTTTTGCTCTTCCAGCACATGCATGATCAACAAAAAACATGAACGTGCTGAGCTCTATTATCACATTCGGCCTCAGAGGCAAACAAAAGATGAACAGCATGCGTAGCTATTAAATAAGCAAAATAAATGAGCCATGAAAACTGTAAAAGGAAAACTTCATGTTTCTCCTTGAAATACAATAAAAAGGAGGTCTAATGTTTCCTGGTGACACATCACTGTCAGGGAAATCTCTTGCTGACACAGCTGGGATTTAACAGCAGCCGGAGAGAAGTCAAAAGTGGAAGGTTAAATCTGAGAAGGAAGGTCTAACCTTGTACCAATTGCGATCGTGCTCAGTGGAATTGCTGTAATACTGCAGGACTTTAGGGATGGTGCTCTCATTGATGCCTTGCAGACTGAGCTGCCACTCCCCCAGCTTCAAAAAACATCTGCATGGACAAAAAGAGGAAACAAACAAAGGCAGATTTAATCCGAGAAGAAAGCCAACATCCACTCATTATCTTTATTTACAGTACCATTAATTTAAAGACTTTATTTTGTTTGGTCAATGATAAAAAAGATACAGTTTCTTTCATTCAGGGAAAAAAAAAACAACTTTGTAGATGGTTAAAGTCACAGATGTCAGAGGTCAACGTCATTAACAGCAGTTCTGTTAAGGAGAACTTTTTAATGACTACATGAGTAGGCGGGAAACAACTACTACTGAGACAATATAATGACTTTAGAAGCATACTTATGTTGTCATTCCTTGTAAAATGGAGTGGTTTTTGGTAAATCCAAGGGTGGCTTACTTAAAAGACATATAATGATATAAGACTTGGAAAACTTACAGGCATTTATCAAAGAATATTACAACTAAAGGCTGCAAAGCATTTACAGCGTATGCTGACAAGTTGTAGGATTGCATGTGGAGATTTTCAATTATCCAATCCAATTTTCCTTCCACTTAAGCAGACAGTGAACATCCCAGAGGACTTAGCTCCATCCATCACCCACAAATGCAGAACATTTACAAGCAAGAGTGAATCTAGCAGAGTTCGACACAGCCAGGATGTCTAACTCACACGAGATCACTAAAGCAAACAAACAGAAAACACCCTGTTGTCGATCCAGCCATCAGTTGTGTGAACACTGTCTGCAGAGTACCTCCAATAAATTTCTTTTGCCATTACATAACTTCTTTTGTGCACAAAAGTACAGTCTGGGTTCAGAGCATTTACGCCAAACTGTTTTCAAAATCTTTCAATGGGTTCGGCTTTTACAAATGATGTGTAAAATTTGGAGGACAGGGTGTCTAGGGGCTCTTAAGACACTGCGTTTATTTAGACAACAGATGCCAGTTATTTATCCCAAGTGAAGCATCAGTGAAATTTTGCTGGATTCTTTCAGGAGAAAGTGGAGGTGTCGGAGTGTGACTGCATGTAGAGTCTAGGTGAGCAGTCCAGGTGTGCTCCATACCATGTAGCTGACCTGTATTCACAAAAGTGTGTGAGAATGTCTGGAGAGAAACCGTCCTGACTGACATTATACAGGTGTTTTACTCTAACACGCATTCCTCAGATAGTCAGAGTCACCGTGTGGAAGATGCAAAACTGAAAGAAGCCTTTTCTGTGTGTTGTCACGCTTGTGTCTAGTCAGGTTTGATTTATGGGATGGGAGGGTACAGATGACTGCTATATGTTGGTGCATATGGCCAGATGACACGCCGGTATGATTTACTGAACCTGGGATTATACCTGTCTGATCCTATGTTACCTTCCTTGAGTTGTTTAACCTACATGAAAAACAATGCAATGCAGACAAATGTAAAAAAAAAAAAAAAAAAAAACACCATCTGCTCATAACAGGAAGAAGCTTTCGATGCCCTTCTCAAATATTTTGGTGAGCCGAAACAGCATGCAAACATGTTTTATGACTTTTATGTCATTCCAAGCAACTTCTGGGATCATGAAATTTTCCATTTTCTAATACACTGCATCATAAAACATGTGTTAGTTATTTGAATGTCAAGTTTGTTTCTTTTTTTTTTTTTTTTTTTTTTTTTTTTAAATCTCTAGTTGTGTTGATGATAAGTGTTTCAACAGATTTCAGGCTGAATCTTTTCCAACAGAGAGGTGAAGTGATGATAGCGGAAAGTTGTCATGGCTGTGCCAGGGCTGTCAAATGAAGAGCACTGGAAGAGGTACAGGAGCAAACCGACAGTTCTGTGGAGGAGACACACCTGGCGATACCTTTACTGCCACGTTTACAGCCAAAAGGATCGTTTTATTGAGCCGTTTGAGGTGAGAAATTCAGAAAATCTGGGCAGTCTTGAGAAAGACTACAGGACACCAGGGGACTGGTAAAAGCTGCTCTGCCACATTGGGTCATTCTCATGGAAAAGAGGCAAAACGCACTGCACATGAACTCTGTGTGTTTACAACATGAGGGAAGAAAATATATGAGGCTACTTTTTCCTTGCTTCAGCATGTTGCTATGTGTTTTTTCTGCCATGCCAGAGTGAGAGTATAGACTGGCAAAACATAATAAATTCTTAGTTTGACAAATGGTTATTTGTAATGAAATAACTTCAAAGTAAAAGCATGGATAAAATACGTTTTTGGACTTCATTTTCCTTCATGTCTGCAAAGGGAACTCGGCAAGTTTTTTAACTATAACAAATTATAATAAAGGGTATGCCAACACTTCATATCCAAAGTAGGCACAGGTGTTAGGAATAACATTAATGATGCCTTTGTGTAATTATTTGCAACCATTAGAGAGCCAGACTGCACAATACCAGACAGCCGAAGCTGAGGAAGGTAAATGGAATTAACCTTGTATCAATGTTCTTGCTGATGCTGCACTTTTCCTCTTTAATATTTCCTAAACTGTTACAAAAGCACCTGCAGAGAGAGACAGACCTGGCCATCAGTTTGTGGAGCTCCTGTTTGCGCTGATGGTCCTCTGCTGCGATGGCGTGTTGTGCTTGCTGCTGTACACCCTGAACAAAGTGCTGCATGTGCTGGAAGGCATCAATCTGCAGGGAAACAACACAGACATCAACAGCAGGTACAGACTGGTGTCACTGGAACAATTCTGTTGGTCTAAAATTTGGATCACTGTGAAATAACTTAATTACTAACAGATGGCTACAAAGCTGTTTCAAACACTTGCATCTTATATTCTCTTAGGCATCTAACAGTATCAAAATTTCATGTCACCATTATGGTGACCATAATTATCACAATTATAATTATCGCAATATTGTTGAAATGTGCTCAAAATGTTCAAAACTTACGTATACACACACTGAAATCATCTCGGAGTTTAATTAAATAAAAAACAAATTAACAAGCAAAATACATAAATAAATTAATACATAAATGTTTGCTCCCAGCATCCTTAAAAAAAATCCAAAATACATCCAGATGTCGTACTTTTAGTCCAAACGTTGCGAACTGTATCTGAGGGAACACTGCTGCTTTTCCTGGCAATGAGCAGCATCACTGTGAGATTTTCAAAGTGAGATAAACACTAACTGTCAGGAATTATATTGCGATTTATCCTTTCATCAGCAATAGTTACATCCCTACGTTCTCTTGATGGACTCTTGATGGGATGTCACGTATAATGAGGTCACAAATTCTGTGGTGTGTTGCCAGATATTTACACTTGTTTGTTTGTTTATGTTGATGTCGATGGGTTCACCAGTAACCCACCGGAGAAAATCTAAATGACTGATAGTCTAACTTAAGAGAAAGTGGCCAACTACTGTTTTATTTTCACTGGGAGTACAGCCATGTCAAGTGGGGTTAGTAACAGAGCTCACGTACACTTGCATCACAAAACAATGGAAAACAGCAAAATGTTTTTTTTTTTCTTTTAGGTCAGTGCATGTGTGTATTTCTTTTCCCCTGATTTGTCTCAATGAGTGCAGCTGTTCCTGGGAACAGCAATGCTTTTGCTCACACTTACCTAAGCTCCCTAATGAGAACCACAGTCTGGAGCCACAAACACTATTCAGCACCTGGCAATAAATGTGGGTGTGTTTGTCTGTGTATATATTCTGTGTCACTGTGTGTGTGTTTGGCGAACAAATGGCAAAGGACATAGCAGTTTAATCTCATGCTGCTTTGGTAACACGTAGTTTAAAACATCAAATATAATGTTAGGTCACCGATACTGGATGGTGTGGAGGAGCATTCCTGAGATGGATGCTGGGCCAAAGAAACGATGGTTCCTTCTAAAGCGCTTTTATAAGCAGTGTGTGATGTAGAGCTTGCTACACCTACTGTTGCCATGAATACTGAAGATTACTGATAACAACAGACTAAAAAAGAAAGAAAAGGTTCAAACCTGTCAAATTACACAATACAGAGAGAAGGTGCACACATTAAAGTAACACGACTAAAGATTAGTACAAAAGTCTGCCGGCAGTCCAAACCTCACTTTTACATGTTTTTGTTTATTTGACTCGCATTCAAACTGTCAATAAATACACAAGGACAGAAAAAAAAAAAGGCTAATCAAAAAGGTGGTGGCTGAAACCGATGCTTATTATGCCAACCCTTTTACCCACAGTCAGCAAGCAACTCATTTATAGCGTAGGCTTTCAAGTATAAGGAAATGTAAAGAAAAACAAAAAAACTTTCTCAAAGAAATAAATACATAAGAGAACGTTTCATAACAATTTTACCAAAAATGTAACCAAAGAGGTCAATATTTTCACAGCTGATTTTTAAATGCATTTAATACTTTACTTTTAAACACGATTTTAAACAAAGATAATGATTTATATCTCTTTAGATCATTGTCAAAACTATTCCATAAATTTACACCTGTAACAGAAACACATCTAGGATTTGTATTTTTTTCTTATCTTGTTTTTTTTTTTTTTTTTTTCCTAATCTTTTTCCCTTGAATCATATTGACTGGCTCTGGCCTCAAACAGCTTCTGAGTACAGCAGCGAAATAAATTATTTTGTGCTTTTAACATTATTTGTTTCAATATAAATTTAACTAAATCATAAAATTTAAGGGTTTTTAAATTAATGAAAAAATATTAACTGATTGCATACAGTTTGATAGAATTCTTACAGCTCTTTTTGTCATTTCAAAATGGGAAGTGTGTTGGTTTTAAAAGCATTACCCCATATCTCTTTACAGCATGTCATGTATGGAAGCAACTGAGAACAGTACATGAGTACAGAGGAAACCAATGCATCACAGTAAGTTATTGATGTAGTACTTTGTTCCCTTTAGCCCTGCTGAAACACGTTTTGCAGGCTATTTGTAAATGTTTGTTAACTTAAGCTGTAACATAATGACATCTATGATTATAGTTATGAAACTTGTTTGGGGAAAGATTTAATAGCTCACTTGAGGACAGAATTTCCTCCAGGCCTTCACTGACTTTTATAGGAATTTACAGATTGATAAAACAGCGATCATTAGGTTGTTAATAAGGACTGTTTTAAGCATCCAATCACTGATTTTTTGGAAAGCAGATAATTATCCTACTATTATGAGAAACATGATCATTTATTTGGATTTGCATACCAGACGTGGCCAACTGGCACATGCGCATACAATATTCACCCTGTTTTAGCTGTTAGTCTTTGGTCTCTACCCATCTGGATCTTTAGGTGCTAAATGTTCCGCAAAGAGTTCTTATTCTACATAAAACTGCAGACAGACAGAAAATGATACCGTGAGAACTGCAAGATCAGAATAGAACAAAAAATTTGCGAGTAGTCAGAAAAGCTACTCAACCCTCTTGCATTGGATTACCCGAGCAGCAGCTTTTGAACAACTTTGAATAATTAATTCCTAATAATTACATTATTCATAATCATTTAGAATAATTTAAAAAAATCTTGATGTTGTAAAAATTCTTATGTAGACCGGGAGAAAGGTGGGCTCGGCCTCCCGAATGTGAATAAATATTACACCGCATTAAATGTTAGGTACCCTTTAAAATGGGAATATGTTTTCACCTCAAGACATACAAGGGGGGGGGGGGGATATTGAACAAGAAGCTTTAGATAAATCCAAAGAAACTTTCTTTACAGGGTTTGTGGTGTGCTCCCCATGGTAAATTTCTCAATAATCCATTGCTTAAATTTTCTTGCTCCATTATCAAACTTTTTTTAAAATCAGATCAATCTGAATGTTTTAAACTCCTCTAGTGTTCCATTATGGGATTATTATAGATTTGTGTGCAAAGGAAAACCACTGTCTAATAACTCCTGGAAATCCAAATCAGTGAAGATAAAATGATTAATCCTAACTTTATTCCTAGAACATATTTCACCCCTGTTCGAATGCACAAGATGGGTATGAGTGATTCAGATCTTTTTGCTGGCATTGCAAGCAAGAACAGGGGACTTTTTTTCATATGGTTTGGACATGCAGTAAAATTAAAGCTTTTTGTGAAAATGCAGTTTTTGAGTAAAATTGTTGGTTGTTTGTTTCCTTGTGATCCAATCATATGTTTGTTGAATTGTAACAATGATTTATGTTTGTCTAAGGGTCATAAACAAATCTTAATAACTGGATGTGTGTCGGCTAAAAGACTGACAGGGATGACCTGGAAAGATGCAGATCAACTAAAAGATGAATGTAGTTTGAGGTGTTTTTAGAAATGCTTTGTTTGGAAAAAGCTGAATCTCACTGAACTTAATAATGAGGAACAACAGCTTTGGAAATTCGTTATGCATATTATTCAGACAATTCCCATCTGTCCTAAAATATCAAGATAATTTTGTGACTGTGCATTTAATTTCATATTTTGTTAGCTTTTTGGTTTTCAATGTAGTAAACCAATTTCACAGATATTTATCCTGATAGCTCCAAAATGTATTTTATATCATGTCTGAAAATGCCCCCGGTCACTATTTGTATAATCAGTATTATCTATATCTATTTTTCTTTCTTTTTTCCCTTTATTTATTTTTGTTTTGATGCTTGTTTAGTTTATTCAATGTAAGCATTCTGTTGTGCAACAGAAGGTCATGCTTCCTTTTTATTATCATGTATTAATGCATTTTTCTTTCTTCTTTTCATTTATTCTATTTTTGTTTTAAAAAAATTAAATTGAAAAAAAGAATAATTAAAAAAAAAAAATCTGCCAACTGTAAAGCTATGACGGGAGCTGCGGAATCAGGTCAGACTTTTAGTGGGGTTGTCACTTTCTGCGACCTCTTCCACCATTTTCAGGTTCTGTTCAACTTTTGTCACAGAAACACTCATACCTGCCGTGATGCCAAAAGACTGTTACTATGACAACATCAAATCTAACACATCTTTGGGGCAGGTTGTGATTTCATTTCCCAGTTACAGATGGAGTCTGTTGCTGTAATCATTTTTAATGTGGTTTTCTTGGCAACAATATATTTAAGATAATAAATTTAAGTTTAAGTTATTTTATTCAGTTCGACATTTTATTTCTGACATTAAATTTTAAAACATAAAAATGTCACAAATCTTAAAATACAGTAACTCCTTTTCATACAGCTTTTTATGTCTGACGTTGCATACAATGATAATCAGACTTGCAGATATTTCGCTCTCTGTAGTTAAAAAAAAAAAAACTTATGAGTCATAAGAGGAAAAAAAAAAAATAGTCTTACCTTGCGGGCACTCTTCCACATGTACTTCATATATGCGTATGTGACGTGGGGGTGGGTTGTTGGCAGTGGGTGATCAAGTTGTTTGGAGGGATCGACGCCCAGAAGGAGCACCAGTGTCTTATGGGCAAGTGCCTAGAATGATGTTCATGTCAAAGAGACAAGAAGAAACTAAACCAAATATCTCATTAAGAACTCAGAAGATGAATAAAAACCACATATATTGACTTGTATTTTTATTCAGCAATAAAGATTAAAAAAGTATTTAAAAGGCAAAAAAAAAGTAAAGAGAACAAGAAAAGAATGAAACTCATCGTGGAAAAAATGTTAATTTATGATAAGGTTGCCTATGCTTGAGGCTAGGCAGGGTCAGAGTGGTAAATGTCTGTTTTGGGGCAGAAGGCCACTTTCTGTAGTCAGGACAAACTGACCCTGGAGAGATAATCTGAGGAGGGAGGCAACATGTTTTTCCTCTCTGAGACAGGAAGTCTGTTCACATGCAGACAGAAATCTTGCAAGGACAGAGGAGGTTGTAGGAGGTTTATATCTCAGGATAAGGGGACCATACACACATGACCTGGCAAGAATTCAGTACTTGCATCCAATCTTTAAAGCTTCTCCTCAACCATGCTGCTGTATCAGGAACACTTTTCTTTTTAATTCTAAGTTTTCTAATTAATTTCACAAAAATTTCTCAACAGTATATCAGTCAAAACTGCATTTTTTCTTTGTTTTTTTTTTTTTATCTCCTTCCCATTGTCATAATTGCTGGTTCCAGCAAATATGTTCAAATACAGTATGTTCCAGCACAGTTGGCAATTATGGCATTACAAATGTACGTGCTTAAAGAAGATTGCCTACCATCTCCTCTAAACAATAAGAATAACAGTGAGGTCAAAGATGGAAAAGATGTAATGAATTGAGTGAGCACATATGCGGGTTCAGGTCTAGAAACAAAGTGATTGAGGGTGATGGCTTTTAATGTCATTGGAGGCAGCAGTAAGTTAAAATGAATTTCAATCTCAGCTTGTGGCTGCACTCAGCATCTCTTTCCTGATGGACAAAACTGATTTAATTTGCTATGACTGATGACTCCACAACCCCAAATCCCAAAAATTAATAAAAAAAAAAGTTTGGTTGCTGTGTTAGATATAAATAAAACAGAATGTAATGATTTGCAAATCTCATCAACTCATTTTTTAAAATCCCCAACAGAAACATATCAGATGTTAAAACTGAGACATTTGACCATTTCATGGAAAATATTAGCTTATTTTGAATTTTCAGGCAGCAACATGGCTCCAAAAAGTTGGAGAGGGGCAAAAAAGGGCTGGAAAAGTTATTGCACAAACCAAAAAAAAAAAAAAAACAAACTGGAAGAGCTTTTGACAACTAATTGGGTTAACTGGCGACAGATCAGAAACATGACTGGGTATAAAGGGAACATTTCAGAGAAACAGAGCCTCTTAGATGTAAAACTGGGCAGAGGTTCACCAATCCTCCACAAACTGCATCTAAAGATTATGGAAAAATTGCAAAAAAATGCTTCTTAACATGTAATTATAAAGGCTGAAGATCCCACCATCTACAGAGTATATAATGGAAAGATTCAGCAAATCAGGAAAAATCTCTGTGCACATGGAACAAGGACAAAGGGCAAAAACTAGATGCTTGTAATCTTCAGGCCCTCGAGCAGCACTTTTTAAATCTGGCATGATTCTTTACTGGAAATCAATGCATGGACTCAGGAACACCTCCAGAAATCTCCGTCTGTGAGCACAGTTCACCCTGCAATCCACAATCCAGGTTAAAGCTCTATTATCAGACCTGCAAACTCATCATGGTGAAAAAGGTGACAAACACCCGACCCCTCTAGAGGGGTCCGGGGGCATGCACACCCCAGGATTTTTTTTTAAATTTCAGTTTTGAAATAGGCATTCTAGAGCACTCAGAAAAGAAAATTAAAGGATCAGACAACATTTCTTTCAGACAAAAAACCCCCACATTTATTAGCATGTTATTTGCAGTTCAGTGTGTAAAAGGAATTCTCTGTTTGGTCAAATAAACGGGGCAAACACTGTAAAGTAGTGTTTAAGTATTAAGAATAAGTATTATAACTATCATTTTCGGCATGGACTACTCGCTTCACTTTTTTTAAAGGATTTGAGCCATCCAAGTTTTGGGTGGCCGTAGGAGTGAGAAAAAAGGTTGTCAGAATGCTGCCCTTTCCGAATTAGGCTAAAATGAGTGGAGGCGGCGAGTTTTTAAACCTGAATATAGCTCACTTTTAACAAACTCGAAAATTAATACCAAGCCATATAACTAACACTAAGAACTGGGGCTGGGTCATATAGCCTCAAATCTATATTGTGGTGTAATCTGAAGTATGTGCGGTGACGATATATATTGCAATTAGGGGTGCAACAATACAGCACATGTACTGTATTCATATTGAACCGTTCAATACAGGTGTGTATGGAACGGTGACCACAGTGTATCAAATATCGAACAATACCAAATTTCTGACGAAGAGCTCTGTGTTGATAACTCAGTGGATCTGTTTTCGACTCCTCGTTCAACGACATTCAGAATTGGCATTTGGAACTATGGTCTTCATTGTTAGGTATGACTCTAATCATAAGCCATTGCAGACAAAAGTACAGCTGTTAAAAAAAGGCATGAAATTTTTTTTGTATCGAAAAAGTATTGAATCGTGACACACAAGTATCAAACCAAACCATGATTTTTTTTTTTGTATCGTTGCACCCCTAATTGCGATATACAGTATTATATGTCGGATAAAAATCTAGGGCTGCATGGTGGTGTGGTGGTTAACACTGCAGCCTCACAGGTAGCTGCTTCGAGCCTCGGCTGGGGAAAGGTGTCATTAATGGCCTTTCTAATCAAGTTTGAATGTTCTCCCCAAGTACCCAAGTGCTCTCTCCTGGTACTCCGGCTTCCTCCCATCGTCTTATGGAATGGAAGTTGGGGAAACAGGTCTCCCTTGCAAAGGGGACTGCATGTCTAGAGGGACTTACCTAAATTAAGGTTAAATAAAATTTAGAATTGTTTTTAGAAACTATGACCACCCAGCTTGTTACCAGCGGACAGTTCAAAAGCTTTCATCACTGATGGCATGCAGTTGCATTAGTGTTTATAGTCTGGAGAGATAATATTTGTGACGCTCCATCAATATTGAAAAGTACATAAAGATTTCAGAGCAACATCTACCCCCATCTAGACAACATCTCTTTCATAGAGGATCTTGCATATTTTTGCGAAACCACATACTGCATCCATCACAACAGCTTGGCTTGCAAGAGAACAGTCCAGGTGCTGAACTGGCCTGCCTGCAGTCCAGATCGCTTACCAATAGAAAACATTTGGAGCATCATAAAATCAGGCAATCTGGCAACAAAGTTCCAGGACTGTTGAGCAGTGGGAATCCTGCATCAGACCAGAATGGAACAACATTCCTCCGAAACTTCAGCAACTGGTTTCCTCACTTCCCAGACAGATTTTAAAAGAAGTGGGTTTGCTACACAACAGTTAGCATCATCCCGTTCCAACTTTTTTGAGAAGTCCTACCATGAAAATTAAATTAGTTAATATTTTCCATTAAATTGTAAAATATCTGTTTCAACATCTGACATGTTGTTTATGTTCGATTGGGAACAAAATCTAAGTTAATAAGATTTGCACAGACACGGTCTTTACTTTTTAGATTAGGGATATAGAATGCGACAAAGTTACAAAAACAAGAGAAATATGTCAATGTACTGACCAGGCGTCCACTCTTGCCACAAAGGCTGGCATATTTCAACCAAGTCCTCATGTCCTCATGGGGGCTGATAACCAGCGATCGAACCATCAGGATCCTTTGCCAATCTTCTACAATACGTTGACAACCCTGGAAGAAAACGCACAAAAATATATTAATCTTTTATTTCCCTCTTATAAGAGAAGCACCGACTCCTTAAAGCCAAGAGAGCAAACACACGTGAGAGAGGGGTACGCGTAAAACCCTGGGGGCTACCATCACTACCCAATGTCCACGTTTTTAACATTTCCATATGTGAGTACAGGTTGACATGCAAAAGGGAGGAAAAAGGCCAGAGTAGATCAGTTTGTTAAATATCACCCTCAACCAAACGTCATGATAAAACAAAGTGCTGTATAAGATGGAAACACAAACAAGACAAAGAAACAAAGAAACAGTGATACAAAATTGTGCAATATTCTGTTCAATTTTCCCTGTTTTTGATTGGATTCAAAGAAAATTCCAAAGGCAAAAAAAACTATCATATTTTGATAAAAAGCTTGATACTTTAATTAGATTTTAATTATTAATTATAAGTTTACTGGCTCTCCTATTCATGCATACACCGATTTAGCTCAGATTGTAGAATCGACAGTCATCCTCAACATTATTCAAATCCTCCAATTAAAGATTTCTTTCTATTTCTTTCAAACCACAATTCAAAAATCAATGTCATGATTTTCATAGAATTTTTATTTATTACTTTTGTCAATTTCGTCTTATTTCACTGACAGCTATTTTTTTTTCCTTCTTTAATTTGAGGGTATGAATAATTTTGAGGATGACTGTATACTGTTATTGCAGGCCGGGACAATAACATCCTCTCTACTGCCTTTCAGTCTTCATCCCCAACCTGAACATGCAATGCGATTGATCATTAAGACATTCTAGCCTGGATTTAACTGCAAAAAAATGTATTATTCTATTGAGAAAGTACACATGCACAGTAGGACAGAATTAAAAATATAATATCAAATATACCCATGTCAGTGGAATGCATCATGGTGGTCGACTGTAAGATACGTACCACATGACTAAAATGTGGAGGTGCCCTTTTGTTGCAAGTTGTTACACCAACTTCCTCCCCAAGTCGAGTCAAATATATTAACTTTTATTTAACGTTAGACAGACTTCTGTAAAGGTGAATTAAACAACATTCAAAAAATATTATCTTTAATGACTCCTTGAACAGTAAAGTATAAATGAAGCATTAGACGGAAAGCCAATATCTTTATCTACAGATTTTTAAACATTTATTTAATTAGTCAGCTAGTTATAGCAACAGTCATGTTCTAAAGCGCAAATCAGCAACCACTATTCAACAAAACCTTCCAAAAATCCCTCCAAAACCAAAAATGTGTGTATGTATCAACCTCTGTAACAAAGCAGAGGGGAGGCACTACTGTTGTCAAGTTACAACCTTATTACTACCTGATCGGTCTAAGTGTTGCACCCCAGTGACACAAAAGTAGAGCAAAATGTGGAAAAAATAAGAAAATAATTGCAAGTTTAGGATATTGCAGATAAAATGGTGAGTGAACATTTGGGGGGGCTTAAAAATGTTCGATATCCCATGTCAGAAATGATCAAAATTACAATCAGATTTCAGACAGGACATTGTATAGTAGATACAGAGAATCTTATTAGGCCCACTGTTAAGCACAGTGGTGGGAGCAATATGGTCTGGGCTTGGTTTGCTTTTCTTTTATTGAGAAGTACAACAAATATATATCCTCTACCTTGAGATTTCTATAAGGACAATTTTGTTTTTATCACTTTCAAAATTAAACTTATTTTTTAAAGTTTTAGTTACTCTTTGTTTTGTTTTTTTTACCATTTTTAAGGACATTAAACATCTTGCCATCTTTAACATCAAGCACAACAACACTAGTTGCATAAAGAGCAGCTTGCAAAAATGAACCAGAGGAAAGGGGTTATATCGTCACAGAGCTTGAGAATTGCTTGCATAAATAAATCAGAAGATTAATTCCTGATGTCTTTTGTTGTTTGATCACTGTTTGTTCACAGCAGTGCAAGAAATCACTCTGATGCATTTATTGAAAGACAGTGGGACACTGTGTTTTCACACACCCTTTGCCATCTGTCCAGAGATTGTTAAAGGAAGAAAAGAGGTAAGGGGGCAGGACAGTGACTCCTCTACAGATGTGTGAAGTTAACCTCCAGTAAATCACCACTGAGAGACACAACCTATTGGGTACTGCAGTCCCAGCGCTAACGGGCCATTATAAGGGCGGCCTGTTTGCTCGGAAAGGCCCCTCTTGATTCCAAATATCTCCCTTGCCCCACCTCAATCATGACTTTTACTATGTAAAAGTCATCATGATTAATTTTACTGCCTAGTAAAATGAAAGGTCAAGTTAATTTCATGGAAACTTTGAAAAAAGAAAAAGTAGCTGCAGTTAGACGCATTAAAGTAAAGACCAGCTATTTGCTTTATATCAAGTAATCATCCTGAAGCTAAATTATAGTGATTGTATTTTACATTATTACAATTTAAAAATGATTAATTCAGCTGTTATTATTTCCAATACCAGTTCTCAGTGGCATGATGGTGTGAGACAGATTTGCTTTTCATTGGTCAGAGCAGCTAATCTTTGAAGATCAGCTATCCTTTACCTTGTGTTCCGATTTTCTTTCCTCTTTTTAAGAAAGCATTCGTTTACTATGATTGTTATTTGCGATAATCAATAGCTCCTTTTTATGCACCTAAATCAAGAACAGTTTTTGTTTTGGTTTATTTTTACCTTCCTTTCCCACTGTCACCTTCTGAGGCAGAAGGACTTAACCCATGAGGTCACAGTCCCTAGAAACAATTTGCCCACGCTACTTGCAGAGAGTTTCTGAGTCTGTATGCGTTTTTGCCATATGGTCAAAATTTGCATGTAATGTGTGTAATTGCAGCACAGGCTCCGTGGAACAGATTAAGATGTTAATTTTCAGCCATATCATGTATTTGCATAAATTTTCTTAAGAGCTTTCTTGGTCAGTGGGAGACAAGTTGTCATAAAACCAAGATCCATTACAGAATCCGTGTTACAAGCACACAGTATAGTTCGGATAAGAATGAATTGCAGATAACAGGAAACGAACCATTTATCTAACTTAATATTTCTAAATGGCTTATTTCATGTTGCCATTGATGAATAAGCACTTTTTTGATCAAACAGATCTTTTGTTTTTATGCTTCTAAGCTTGATCAATACGTTAAGAAGGCAAAATAGTTAAGAACTATAAGAATTGTGATTCATATAGATATCATTTTTATCAACCTGCCTCTCACTTTTCTTTGTATATTCAAAGAAAAGTATAATATAATACTATAACAGTAAACTGTTTTGCAGAATATCACAACTTTTAACAAGAAGGTTGAAGATACTGATATAACACAGCCCAATGCACACCAATCTCCATCACCTATGTGTAATGTGGTGTAATAGCTTACTAATGCATTTAATTGAAAATAGTTTTGCATTGCAAGCAGTAGAAACACTAGAGAAAAGTAGAAAACATCTCATGATGGGATCGCAAAAGCCCTGCCTTAAAATTGCAAAAACCATGCAATTCTTAAACAGCACCACTAAAGGAAGTTTATTCATGCAACAGCAACATGGGTCTGTATGGGTTTAGTAACCTGGTAATCTGTTATTCACAATATTACAATTCCGATGTCTTCTCACTCAAAGACCATGGGTTGAACTCCACCTGGTTTCTAACTCAAAGCAAAACTTTATTTTGATCTCAACTACACACAAACCTGCAGACAGGCAGCCATGTAAACACCTGTCAAAATGTGCAACGTGATAGTTCCTGCTTGTAGGGGTTGTCACCAGGAGCACATGCACATGGAAAGGCTGACTCTCGGAGAGATTCACAAGGAGAAAACTGAACTAGCTTCTCTACTGTGGGTGGTAATAAATATCTTCCTGCTCTGGGAATGTGCTGAAGCTTAAATGACACTAGTTTTATGATAACTAAAATTCTGAGTCTTTGTTTGTGCTAAATGCAACATTTATCTCGTAATGAACTTTGCTGCTGTTGCCTTTAACTGAATGTCTGGTGCAAATACAAGGATACTTTACCTAAGTCAAGCCTGACTCTTACTTTAAATTCTTTAAGGGGGGGAAGGGAAGCAAAACCATAAAAAAGGGGGACTAAGAATGCCCTAGTCACTGAGATATCAGTGTTTGTCTCTGCATGCCCTCATAGTGGATGTTTTCCATTAGTAACAGTAGCTTTTCCAACATCTGCTTTACATTGCATTTGCTATTGCACACGTGAGTGTGTATATGTGTGCATTTGTGTGTCCATACATCATGTGCTATAGTTACCTGAAGCCTCTCCCACCATGTTTCCCTGATGATGTCCCTCCTCTCTGGCACCAGCTTATACTGGATTACTTCCTCTAGCTCTGACAGCATCTGACAAGACACCATGGCCTGGGAAACAAGCACAAATGCATTCATTCACATTTATCCACACATTTGTTATTACAGATTCAACACTGCAACTGGAACATCTTATGAAATATACTTTATTAATCCCTAAGAAAAATCAATGCTATTTGCATTGTTTGTTTGTTTTACTTAATTATGCAGTGTTGGCCAGGGTTGATTATCTCCATATCAAGAATTTGTTTGAGTTTTAACCTCTTGGGGAGCCACTTGTACAATCTAATTCCCTGAATCTCAGACATTAGCCACAGTATGTGCATTAGCTGACTTGGAGTGAGTGGTTCTCATGAGAATATTGCTGGAAAACATCTGTGTTAGACGAAATCTGCTGCTTTTTGTTTTCAGCTCTTGATTTGAGCTATTGTTTGGATAATCACACATGTATTTGATAATGAAATAGGAGCAGAGCCCATTGTTTTGACTTTCAGAGAATGTGGGTTAGAGACTTACATTTTATATAATTACTGACAATATTTTGTTGCTATGACATAATCCGGCCACACATGAAAGGAAGGATGGTTTTTTTTTCTGTCTCAGAAGAACACTTACCCCATAGGCCCGACTGTAGCTCTCTCCAGCCATAGCTGTCAGTTCAGCATCCAAAAGGTCTCTTGCTTTGTCAATACACTGCATGTTGACATAAAAAGGGCATTAAAAGCATTATGTTAAAAGAAATCTCCTTTTAAAAGCATGGTTGGATGATCAAACTGTATGGGCTGGACATACTGGGAGCAACAAACAACAACGTCAAGTGAATCTAAACACGTGTCAAACAGCAGCGACGGTGGCAGCGTCCCGTTCTCAGATCACTCGTTTTAGTCTGTGACAGACGAGGCATCAAGGATGAAGAGTACAAAGATTTTGCTCAGACTGACTGAAATCATTTCATTTATGCATCATAAGAAAAAGACAACCCTGTTAATTAAGAAAAATGATAGTAAAAGTTCACCGTCACCAACAAGTTCTCGTGCAGCTGCCTTTTCATGTGGGCCTACATCTCTATGCATGAAATAAAGTATGGGAAAGTTATTCGCCTGCCACAAACAATTATTTTGATAATCGAATAGTCTCCAACTATTTTGGGAATCAGTCAACTAATCAGATCATATATATAAACTGTTGCATATTTACAGTACCAGTCAAAACGTTCTCATTGAATCTAATCGATACACACCACAAAATTGGACACCGAATACCCCACATCCGTTCCAAAAGTGGGAGAAAGAAGCACAACTCTGCCATTCAAACCTATGCTAAACCAGCGTTTTTCAGAGATCATTATCTACAATCTACAGACATATTTCAATAAAACAACACCATCTGACAGCGATGGAAACCCGGTAGACAAACATATTTTGTTGCTGACCAGTATCATCTTGATTTCAGCGACTTTGAGTGGTCTGGCGGTGAGTGGCAGTACTGATTTGAGATCAGATTTTTATGTGCTGCTCCTGTTCGCTCTCAAGCATGTCCAGTTGATAATTCGTCTTCTCGTACTGAGATCTGGCTGAATTCGGATTATTAATATTCCTCGCCCAGCATCATGCTCTTGTCCACAGCGCAAAGTCCATGACAAATAGGATAAAAGAAGACTGTTTGGAACACAGTGGAGCTTTTACCCCTGAAATGATCTGATCTGATCTCAGATCAGTACTGCAGTCACCGTCAGACCACTCAAAAATCACTGAAATCAAGACGATACTTGTCGACGGCAAAATATGTTTGTCTGCAGGGTGTCCGTCGTCAGATGGTGGCGTTTTATTGAAATACACTACTCACAAAAAGTTAGGGATGTTCGACTTTCGGTTATAATTTCAGGAAAATATAAAATGTTCATATTTAACCATTGAACAATGTACATGTGCATCTAAAAGTTTAGAGAAAGTCTAATTCAGTTCACCTGGAGAGGTCGCAGTGAATTTTAGGTTCATTCTGACATCATACAAAAAACCAAATATCCCTAACTTTTTGTGAGTACTGTATGCCTGTAGATCGTGGATGAAGATCTCTGAAAAACGCCGGCTTGGATGGCAGAGTCGCATTGCTTTCTCCCCCTTCTGGAACAGAGTGGGGGTATTGGGGGCGTGTCCAGTTTTGTGGTGTGTATCTATGGAAAAACATGTCCAAACTTTTGGCTGGTAGTGTGTGTGTTTATTTATGTCAATATACAATTCAAGAAAAGGCACAGTGGCAATTTTGAGAGGAAAAATGTAGCTTATAAACAAACGATTAGTCGATTGTGAAATTAGTCGGCAACTATTTTGATACTTGATGATTTGTCAATTAATCAACTAATAGTGGCAGCCCTAGAAAGTAAGACACAGCTAAAATGATCTGTTCCTTTATGTTGAAAACTTGCTTTCTAATGTTAAAAGTGGTTGCAGATGGTGGTGTGTAGCTGCTTTCCGCTCATTGCTCAATGAAACCCTCGCTGATTGGTTGTAGAGCCGCAACAGTGACAAAAGATTAATGTAACAGTGTGGGGTCCTGTCACTATGCCTCCGATAGATCATGCACCCTGGCTACTTGGCCACAGAGATATCCCTCTGGTTGAATAGTTAGCGTGCATGACTCTCACCAAGGAGTCTGTGGGATCGAATCCTGCCCAGGCTCTCCGCTGCATACCATGCCACATTCTAGTATTGTCGGCAGGATCCATGCGACACTGGTAAACAGTATCACAACAGAGGGCCAGAAGGTACGCAACGGAGGGACCCACACTGTCACATCTCCCCCACCTTCTTTCCAAAAGCATGTTCTCGTGCTTCACACAGGCTGCCACCAATTTCTAATGCATGGACTGTTTATCAGTGCCACGTGGATCTTGCCGACATCAGAATGTGGCAAGGAACGCAACGGAGGGCCCGGTGGGATTCGATCCCACAGACTCCCAGGTGAAAGTCATGCGCGCTAACTATTCAACCAAAGGTATATCCCTGTGGCCAAGTAGCCAGGGCGCATGATCTATTAGATGCATAGTGATAGGACCCCACGTCACATTAACATTTTTCAACTTTCTTGCGTAGCACTGCAAGCCCCCATTTGCACGTCTACGTGAACAAGCATGAAATTTCACATACATAAAGGCTGCCTGTTGCTTGGCTGAAAGGGCAGGCAATTTTTCGCCTCATCGCTCAAGTTCCATAAGAAATTATGGAGAAGGAGCGACATTGCTCCCCGTGTGTCGAACGCATTCGTTTCTGAGCCTCTGAACTTGTTTAACCAACAGGACAGTACTTCTTTGCAGATGTACGCTTGTCTCAAAGTTAAAGCTAACCGACATTAAAAGCAGCATTTCCTCAAGTTAGTATGACCCTAGAATGTGACATCACAATTTCCGTAATATTCCCTCATCAAGAGCTGGATTTGAACACATGCCAGGAAATAAAACACTTTACACAAATAAATGAAAGTGTTACAGCTTCTTGCTCACACCCTTCTTACTCTAAAGCTGACAACAGTGACACATTCGTGAAACTAGTCTAGAATGACTGCTTGTAAAGCAAAATGATTTGACACACTGCTGACTGCCAAATGTTTCATAAAGAGAGGTAAATGAAGTGTTGAGAGCAACAGTGCAAAAGTTATGCAACCATGTTTTTGGATGTGAGATGAGTGTCACAAAATAGGCCATAATGTGCACACATTGAAAGTGGAGCTTGGCAAAAAAAAAAAAATCATAATGAGAACGGTTAATCATTGCTCCTCCCAAGACAAACACAAAACTAAAGATCTTTCATGATGTTCAACCAAGTCTTAGCTTACATCCCTCCTCAAAAAGGCTCAACTTCCTCATTTAGCCGCTGGCTCATTTGTAAGATTCCAACTTTTCCGACTTTTCTCATCAGAGCCAAACTTCTCTTCGTTTATAGATACTGTAGACATTCCATCACCAGTTGGCCCCCGAGGGTTGGAAAAGCAGTAACTGAGAGAAGGAGCTGATACAGAGCAGTAAAAGGGACAAACAAGGACACAAGAAGTGTGGATGAAAGTCTGCTGATTTCTTGGGCTTCTTCAGCCAATGTTTTTAGGAACTGTTATTAGTGGGATGGTAAAATGAGGGAGAATGACTGAGGAAGCTCTCTGAGGCCAGGACACACAGCTGTTTCAGACTGACTACCGCCAATTATTTTTTTCACAGGGAGGGAAAGGAGGTATGGCGTGCCAAAACACCTACTGAAGCATGCACAACAAGAGGTGGGTTATGGGAGGGTGGTTGGTACGAGGTGACAATGAGGCTGCTTCTTTATAGTCTCCACACAGTTACAGTCCTGTTTACTCCTGAATTACTGTGCTGGGGCCTCACTGGAAATGTGCAGTCCAGACGACTCCTGATAAATGCAGTGTCTGGCTTCTGGCAGCACAAACAACAACTAACTCGATCTCCTATTCTCTTACATAAAGGTTCGTTTATGTGCATAGGATTAGGGCCCAGTGATATCTCTTTGTAACTGCAATGTGGTATCAAGCCCCGTTTGTTTAATTTTCCCTCTAATGAAAGCTTTGGGGCAAACCATTAACAGAGGCCAACTGTAACGTGAAGTCTAAAAAGGGGTACAGGCTTGTAAAACCCACCAGACACTTTATAAATCAAGCACCCACTTGAGGACTGATTATAATGTGAATCTTGGCATAGCTGACTGCTTCACTGAGGGGATCATGACCAGAGTATCTATGCAGCATCAGTGAAACAAGCCAAACATTCAGATTTAAAAGTAAAGCAATCTGAAACCTTTCACTCACACGCATGCCGAGACTCATGGAGCACATGTCTGGTTGTTGGATGTATGGATGGAAGAAAGGAACGGCCCCGTGGAATCAAAAGGACTTAAGTGCGAGGATTATCAACCACATCCGGAAAACTAGACTGAGCTCATGTTGACATTTAAGCTTTAACCCTCGCTCCATCTGCTTTTCATTCCACTTCATCCATTGTGAGTTGTTCATTGTCAGCCTGAGTCAAAAGTCTGCTTTTCGCATTCAGCAGATGCAGAACATTATCAGAAACACCTGGATCTAATCTCAAAATTAGAGGGTGGGTTGAGGATGTAATGGGAAGAAGGGGCATAAAAAGCACATCTCTGGGGCTTTATGCTGAAGAGGACTTGGTGGATGAGTACAGGGCAAAGGTGTTTACTATTGTCACTGCTTAAGGTTGTGTGGACTCGCACTGAATCCAACTCCAGGGACTGTGAGCTCATCTGTCATTCCCACCTTCATCAAACAAGGAAAACATCACCGCTAATTACAGCAGGCCTTGCTTAAAGGCGGGCAGGAGGACCTACAGGCCATCAATGTGATTCAGGCAAAATGCTGTGATGATTTAGACTTTCAAGAGTTACATAACTCCACATCATGGAGGTACCACATTTTGAAAGACAAAAAAAAGTAACAAACCAACTGTATTTTATTACTTTTAATGAAAAGCCAGAGCTGATGAGGGGAATTCAATCCTCTCTGGAATAGTAGTAAAGCTGTTTTATGCTACTTTACAGTGCTGGCTTCCAGTCATTTTAACTTCTCATACAAAGTTATACACATAAAAATGCCAGAAGTTGCAAGACCGGGCCAATAACCGCTAAACAAGTCTTTAGTGAGATCCTGTGTATGATTATAAACTTTCAATGTATAGCTTCGCTAAAGAGTAGATTGCTGAATAATGATATAACCCACCTGCTGGGCCAATGAGAAGAGGTCCTGATGTAAGGCGAGCACTGCTCTATAAAAAGCACCGTCATGCGTGTCTCTTGGAATCATACATGTGTACTCCTCCATACTGTCCCAGTGTCCTGGAGAAACAACCATCAGACAAAGAAAGCAAAGCAAAGACAAGATAAAAGTTAGATTTGTGAAAATGACAATAAAATTCAGCTGCTTGATAAACATAAAACAAGAAAATAAAAAGAAACTTGATAAACATTTTAAGTCAGTTGTCCAATGCAGGTATTTTCACCTGAGAAACGTTGCAAGAAACATCTCCTGTTATCTTTCAAGCAATTAGAAACAGTGATTCATTTTTTAATATCATTAATTCCCACCCAACACTGTCACCATTTACATGTGGTTCAAAATTCTGCTGCAAAACTGCTTACAAAGACCACATATCCTCACATCACCCCAGATCCAGTTTAAATTCCTCCTTCACCTTAAAACTTTTCAATTCCTGTAGAACCCCTAAACTTCTCTGTTCAAGGTCCATTAATTGTCTTTAACTCTTGAATGAGAATTTCAGAAACTGTCCTGGTTCCCAGACTATGGAAGCAGCTTCCTTCAGGGGTCAGATCTACAATCCTCCTGAGTTCTATAACTCAGAGCTGAAGACTCATCTATTTTCAAAATAATTTTATGTCTGACTTACAGTAAAAGGTTTTTAGCTTTGCACTGTTCCACCTCGAGTTGCTACATCATGTTTTCCTTGCTTTAAAATATTTTCACCCTTCTCTTTTCCCTGTTTTTAGGGTTTCTGCATATTACATTGCTTTGTTGTGCTTTTAATGTTGAAGTTCTTCATGCCTATGGTTTATGCAAGCTCTTTTAACCCTGTTTTTTAAAAGGTTCTTCATGAATAAAATCTACTTCCTTACTTGTTTACAGGTATTGTGCTACCTACTTCATTACTTACACCAGAAGCCCATCATGGATGCTAGAGCCACATTTCAGCCTTGCAAGCCTTCATAAAAATAACTTGAACTTTTTGCTTCAAGCCACGTTCAGATGGACAATCCTTCTGAATCAAGAGTTATATTAATGTTTACAACTGAGTTTTCAAAGCAAAAGTAAAACAGGGGCCAGAAACCTTTGTGACTATCACTATAATATGGTTCCTGCTTTTATCCACAACTGTCCACTTGGAGACGTCAGTGTTATGACTGGACACCGCTCTCGTCGAGTTATGTAAGGGAGACTTGGCTGCAGTTGTTGCTGTTTTCATGACTTCATTGTTGCCAAGAGCTCAAAAGAGAAAAGTCCAAATGCTCTATGCATGTTTTTGGCTCACCCTGCACTCACTTATGTCATATTCCTTACCGTTACAAATTTCTTAAACAGAACATTTCCATTTATTGATTAATGAGCAACAGTAATATGAGGTGTAGAAATGCTCACCTAGACCCCAGGCAGCAGCAGCAGCCATGCGAGCCATCTTAGCTTGGGTTTCCTCACTGACCAGCGTCCACTCTTCACAGCACTGCTGGTGCAGCTGTCCCCTGGAAAACATTCACAACATCTTTCAGAAAAACAAAACTAATTTAATCAGTACTATGTTTAAATAAATAACAATGGAAAAATACTGTCGAACATATAATTGATGACATTAAGTAATGTGTGCCTTGTTGATCATGTAGTTGGGTACAAAAATTCAAGCTCTACACTACAATACTGATAAATAGACCTTTAAGACACACCCGCAGAGCTACAAAGCAACAGTAAATATCCACCTTTCCATTTCAGTCTGAAAAGCTTTGCATACCAAATTGTTAAGAAGTTGTGTAATAGTAAGCAACTTATATTTTAAATACTCTATTAGAGTTAGAATATTCCTCTGGATTTACTTCAGAAATGTGAGTTAGTGCTATTCTAATCAACTTTACTTGATAGCAGCTTTAAAATGGTCCCTGTAATGATAATAGTGAGGTATACAAAGCTGGTCTTAAACCTGGACTCAAAAACCCATGAACTGGTAATAATACATACAAGTTCACTTTTGGGGCACCAATTCAAATGAGAACGTAGTCACAAGAAGAGCCAAGAACCCCCTGGCCATAGATGAAAAGGAAACTTATTAGAGATAAGACTCAGTTTGTATAACATCTGACATTATTTATTCATTTATCAATTTATATTGCACAGATGAACATCTTCAATCAGTGCTCTGCTTCTCAACAGTCTGATAAAATCTAGTATCGTAGAAAACAGATGGATGTTCCCACGGGGGACAAGCGCATCATAGCAAGACTAATTCTTCACTAACAGAAAAACAATGCATTGTCCATGAACATCAAACCAACCACATGTGTTTAACAGGCAGGATGCTGGAGCTAGCTTAGATTAAAAAAAAAAAATCCAGTTTGTCTGGGAATCAGTGAAGTCATTTTCCATCTGCCGATTGTTTAACAAGAAAACAAGTACAAAAGTTCTGGTAGACTGGCAAATATGTCTACAACAGACAATCAGAGTTCACGAGAAGGAAAAGCTTAGGTCACTTTCCAACATCAAGTTGATAAAAATCAATTCTGTTAACTGAGAAAGAGACTCATTTTTACAAGACTTTAAAGTTAAACTACACTTTGATACATACAGTATATCAGGAAATGTAGAGGATATACAGAATGGTTAAGTTTAAGTAGGTCATCCAGTAATCCATGCCAGTGTTTCCAGTTTAACAGAAATACCACTGGGGGTGTGCAGACTAATCAATGTAACAAAACACTATCTGCAGACTGTATAGGAAACAGAAAATGGCCAAATTAATAATTCTGATCAGTGTGGAAGTTTTTTAGAATATTATTTTCTTTCTCCAAATAAAGCAAGGGGGAAATTTTTACATCCCAAAGGCACTAAGGTTCAAGGATAACCGTATCTGTCCAAGCAAGTTCTTTTATCAAGCGTGGTTTAAAATTGTATTAAGAACTATGTGAACACTGAAAATAAAAAGAAAAGAAAAAAGGCACCAACTCTCCAGTAGGATTACAGTTTGGGTACAATGTGAGTGAATGACAATGATCTGATCTCCTTTGACTTCCTTAGCTTTGACCAAATCATCGTTTTGGGAAATGATTCAGTTTTTGCACAACAACATCAGGATGATCACAAGTTACATAATCAAATTGCATCTGCTTATGTCATGCGTTCTGTCATGATCCATATATTTGGATACGTCGCACATCTTGTGACTTCCTTTTTCCCTAAGAATGTTCTTTAGAAGTGAGTAGTTGTTCTGGAGTTGTGCCACAGCTTTGGAGAGGTTTCACTAGAGCGGTGGCGCCTTTTGCTGGCGCTAAATGTCTATTCATGCATTTCCTGGTAATACTGCTTCGGTCAACTCAGAGGAAAACTGAAGGAGAGCCCTGTCAGGACTCATTAGGATAGGCTGCGTGCACATAGAGCACACGTAAAAAGGAGGAAATGAAGGAGCTTACAGCATGTCTTAAAAACCTCCTCATCCATTTCAGCAAAGGTTAAAAAAAAAAACTAAAATACAAAACAAAACAAGCAACCATATCTGATCTTATTCATAAGCTGAAATCTGCTAGACAAAACAAAGTTAAAAACGGTCTGAATCTATCAAACTGCTATCTGTGAATCTCAAACCAAAGGAATTTAACAGGGATGATGGCAAAGAATTTTTTCACCCATGCTGAATGCACAATAGGTGTGACTAATGACTTACCATTCTCCCAGGGCCTCTAAGCAGCGCATTCTGCCCAAGATGAGCTCTGGATCTTCTTTGTTCATGTCAATTTTCTTGTCATAAGCCACCAGGGCATCTTCCCACTCATGAAGCTTCTCGTACCATGTGGCTTGGATTTCCTAGTAGAAATAAAAGATGCAACAGATAATCAAAACAAAAGGAACGAGAAACTGAAACCATGCAACATTACAATGAAATTATTTAGTGTCTTTATATACCCATTAGAGCTCTAAAAAAAATTGGCCAAGGAGGGAAATTCAATTTCTCCCATTAAAACACAAGCAGGTTTGAACCATTTCACAATCTGCTTTTGTGGATTGTGTTCACAAATGTATACATAGTGTAAACATAAGCAACGCAAAGACATCATACTCTCCAGTTAATCATGAAGTTAATCACTTTCACTCAAATGCATCTTAATGTCCTAAAACATATTACTGTATAACAAATTCTAACCATAGTCAAAATTTCTACCAAATAGAGCTTCTTTCACTTTCTCTGCAGCCAAGCTAAGATGTAAACACTGAATTTAATTCAGTTCATTTTCTACATGTGACTAATTCACGACTAAATTTCTCTCAATGCATTTTAAAGAGAAAATAAACTAGTTCAATGCGAGTCTAATTAGATATTAAACGGTTACTGCTTAATAATTTGCTCATTTGAACTTCAGCTACATTTAATTTTGAATCAGTAAAAGAAACGTGATTGATGATGTCATGTAGTACAATCAGTGCATGGAGCAAGTCTATGAGAAATACTAGCACACTGCCTGGTATGAAATGAAATGAAATGAAATGAAAATGAAATGAAAAATACTTTATTCATCCCCGAAGGGAAATTCAGTATTGTAAAAGCTCACTTTTTTTTTTTTTTTTTTTTTTTATAAATAAACAAAAAAGTCAGTTAGTCTTGTTCTTTAGGGTGATGGTTGCTGGCAGGAATGAATTCCTGTATCTCTCCGTCCTACAGCGAACTTGACGCAGCCTCCCACTGAACACACTCTGTTGATTCTTCACCGTGTTGTGGAGAGGGATGGGAAGTGTCCTCCATCATCTTCATCAGCTTGTGAAGCATTCTTTTTTGAACGATCAGCTCCAGCGGCTCCAGAGTTATCCCCAGCACAGAACCAGCTTTCTTGATCAGCTTGTTTAGTTTCTTCAAGTCTCTGGTTCTGATGCTGCTGCCCCAGCAGATGGCTGCAAAGCTAATTGCACTTTCTACCACAGACTTATAGAAGATCTGCAACATCTTTTTGCAGACATTAAATGATTTTAGCTTCCTTAAGAAGTAGAGTCTGCTCTGACCTTTCTTGTAGATGTAGTCACAGTTGCATTTCCAATCGAGTCTGTTGTCCAGCTGAACTCCAAGGTATTTGTAGTTCTCTACCACCTCCACCTCCTCTTCCAGGATGTAGACAGGACTATGCTGCTTATTCTTGCTCCTCCTGAAGTCAACAATCATCTCTTTAGTCTTGCTGGTATTTAAGATGAGCTGATTGTTACCGCACCATTTCACAAACTGATTGACAAGTTCCCTGTATTCAGCTTCTTGTCCATCACTAATACACCCCACAACAGCAGAGTCATCAGAGTATTTCTGCAGATGACAGGACTCAGAGTTGTACTGGAAGTCTGAGGTGTACAGTGTAAAGAGGAATGGTGAGAGTACAGTCCCTTGTGGTGCTCCAGTGCTGCTGACCACCATCTCAGACACACAACCTTTCAGTCTCACAAACTGTGGTCTGTTTGTGAGGTAGTCGTAAATCCAGGTGGTTGTGGAGGGATCCACCTGGAAGTTATGGAGCTTCTGACATAGCAAAGCAGGCTGAATAGTATTAAATGCACTTGAAAAATCAAAGAACATGACCCTCAAAGTGCTGCCTGACTGGTCCAGATGAGAGTGGGCTCTCTGAAGCAAGAAGATGATGGCGTCTTCAACCCCAAGCCCATTACGATATGCAAACTGTAATGGGTCCTGAAAGGTGTTCACTTGCTTGTTGAGGTGAGCCAGTAAGAGTCTCTCCAGGACTTTCATGATGTGAGATGTCAGAGCAACTGGTCTGTAGTCATTTGGTTCAGCTGGTTGTGGTTTTTTAGGGACTGGAACAAGACAGGATGTCTTCCACAGCACAGGAACTCTGTTCTGTCTCAGGCTGGTGTTAAAAAGGTGCTGGAGAACCGGACATAGTTGTTCTGAGCAGGTCTTGAGAACTCTGGGACTGACACCATCTGGACCTGCAGCCTTGTTCCGGTTCAGTTTTTCTAGTTGTTTCTTGACCTGGTCACAGGAGACAGTCAGGCTGGAGGTGGAGGCAAAAGAGGTCTCAGGATGTCCTGATGTGGAGGGAGATGAGGCTGTGTTCAGGTCCATGACTGAGGTGCAGGGTGACAGAGTGGAGGTGGGACAGGAAAGCTGTGAGCTCATGGAGGGTGTGTGGAATGTTGGGTTGTCGGCAGGGGGAACTGAACCTATTGAAGAACATGTTCAGTTCGTTAGCTCTGTCCAGACCTCCGTCAGTCTGGTCCCCCTTTCCCAGCTTGAAGCCAGTGATCTTCTTCATTCCCGACCACACATCCCTCACGTTGTTCTGCTGGAGCTGGCTCTCCAACTTCTTCCTGTAGTCCTCCTTGCACTTCTTAGTCTGTGTTTTCAGTTGTTTTTGTGTGGTCTTCAGTAACTCCCTGTCTCCATCCCTGAAAGCTTTCTTTTTGATGTTCAGCAGCTTTTTCAGGTCACTGGTGATCCAGGGGTTTGTTATTGGGGAAGCATCTCACTGTTCTTGTTGGAACGATGCTGTCCACACAGAAGTTTATGTAATCTGTCACACACTCAGTCATGGTGTTGATGTCATCTCCATGAGGTTCACAGAGGACATTCCAGTCTGTGGCCTCAAAGCACTCCTCTCAGAGCATCTTCAGCCTCAGTAGACCAGGTTTTAATCGTCCTCCTAATGACTGGTTGCTGCTGAACGATGGGCTTGTAGGTGGAGGTGAGAAGAACCAGATTATGATCAGATCTTCCTAGAGGAGGCAGGGCAGAGGAGCTGTATGCATTCTTTGTATTTGCATAAAATAAGTCCAACATCTTATTTTCTCTGGTGGAGCAGCTGACAAACTGCTGGAAAGTTGGCAACGTAGCAGAGAGGGAGACGTTGTTGAAGTCTCCAGAGATCGCCATGAATGAGGTTGGATGCTGTGTTTGTAGTTTAGCCACGACGGAGCTGATGACATCACAGGCTGTCTCTGGTGCGGTACCTGGTATTATATAAACCGCTACCAGAATAACACAGGCAAACTCTCTGGGGACAAATAATATGGACGGAAACTCAGAGCTAACAGTTCAATGTCTCTTGTGCAGATCTTCTCCTTGACAGTGACGTGTCCTGGATGACACCAGCGCTGACTGACCAGCACTGCAATTCCGCCTCCCTTCCGCTTCCCGCTGAGCTGTATATTTCGGTCTGCACGGACCGTCTTGAAGCCGTGTACAGACGCATTACAGTCCGGGATGTGTTCATGCAGCCAAGTCTCGGTGAAACACATGATACTGCATTCTCTGTACTCTTTCTGAGACCTTGTTAGCACTTCGAGCTCGTCCATCTTGTTAGCTAAGCGATCTCACGTTACCCATCCCAACAGTTGGAAGAAACGGTTTAAATCTCCACCGTTTTTCTCTCTGCCTTACCCCTGCCCTGCATCCTCTTGTACTTTCTCCTTAACTCCACTGGGATTTGACGTGTTATTTCGCTGAAAATCTTGATTTGGGGAGTTTTAACAGTTGATCACGGTGGTAAACAATTTTTCCGTTGCTATGGATACACATCATAACAAGCAGTGAAAAAAGCCAATATACGAGGAAAAATCTCCCGACTGCACACCGTTGAAACCAGCATAAAAAATCCTCCAAGAAAAACCTAATCTGACGAATAATGTCAATAAAAAAGACAACTATATTAGAAAAAACACAAAAG
>JALJCO010014384.1:0-11222 GCA_023101725.1 Atherinomorus stipes | reverse complement strand
TTTTTTTTTTTTTTTTCTTTTTTACTTGTCCTGTCCAGGATCGAAGCAAGCAGAATGGAAATCTGATTGCTTTATTCTGTTGAACAGTTTTGCTTTATCAAGCGGAGCTTTATGAACATAAGGCTCCACTTGATATCATGTTTATTCATTTTATTTCTTATTTAAACATTTGTCTATTACACCATTCCATTTCATACTGCTGGGCCTGACAAGGGAGAAATGAAAGTTAACAGAGGTAATGATAGAAAGTGAAACAGAGAGAGAGGAGTAAGGAAGAGGAAGAGAGAGGGAGAGAAAACATGAATCCACTTACACAGTTGACTGGTACATCTGTACCGCGATCCCTAAACAACCAAGGTCTCTGTTGGAAAACAAAACAAGCAATCCCCTACAGGAGGACCTGCAGGTGGCTTAAATATCCTCAGATCATACAAACACACACAAACACACGCAGAACTACGCAGAAAAGAGGTACAACCTAGTCAGCGCAATGGGAAGCAGTGTCACAGTGTCAACATGCATAATAAAGGGTGCTCCGTGGTGATAGATGATGCATTATCTTAAAACAAGATCTTATATCTCACTGAAATGTTTCTCTTGAAGTAATTTTGTCTTATTTTGAGTGTGATGAGATATTTTGACTAGAAATGAGAAAAAATATACTTGCTAAGATTTGAGTTTTTGCAGTGTTCACAGGCAACGGCATTATTTTGGGTTGAAAAATCTGAAGACGTGTGTGGACTTTGACCGTGTCCACACAAAGTCAAACGAACACGAAACGCCATATTTTCCAGACCGTTTGTCTGGAGACGCTGGTGGAGACGCTGCAACATATTTGCCAGGCCTGTACGTGGCGCTGTGGTGCTAAAGCAAAGATAGGCGAAAACAGGCGATGAAACACCGGGCATGTGCAGAAATATGTATACAACGCTTAAACAATCAAACCGAATGCTCCGACGTACGGTTGCGATCTGCCAGAAACCCCAAAAAAGAAGAAGGTTGAGCAACCAAATCGAAAAGATGGCGGCACCTTCGAATCGGCAAACAGGTACAAGCAGCAACTATTCAACCCTGTACGGCGCCATTGTTGTTGTGATACTGAGTGTAGCGCAGCATGTTTAGAGGCGAAGCTATGACGCATGCGTGTAAGAAAAAAAATGCGGTCAGAGTTTAAAGATGGAACCGAGAAAATGGCGTTTCAAAATCCTCCCACTCTGAAGGCCTGATTAAAAAAAAAAGATAGTTTACAGACCCCCGAAATGCCGGCTTCGTATGGATGAGAGGCTGGTTTGGTGAAAGATTTGTGAATTTAGGCCAGAGTTTGACTTTGTGTGGATGGGACCTCATTCCAAAGTGAAATTCCTGAAGACGGGACACTGTTGCGTTCTCGTCTGCGCGCCCAAAACGCAAAAATGATGGTGGACCTGCTCACATCGCATGCATGTTGATGTCACAAACAAACAGGAAAAACAACAATGTCGGACTACTAGACCGTCTCATTTCAGAAACAATTAATTATTCGAAGTGTGCTGACTACGTAGGCCACTCTGTAGGCTACGTACTTGGTCGTGTTTATTTACAGTCTTTGTGCCGACCACGAAGTGGGACGTACGTCACGTAAACCCAGCGGATCTCAGGTAGATTTTACGCATGCGTGCGGACGTGGTGGAGTTCTATCGCAGCACCACCTAGCGGCCTGGCGTGCACATCCAGTCGAATTCCACACATTCTTGCGTCCTCGTATGCACACAGATTTCTTCATGATGATGCTCATGTAAACGTGGATAAAAAGATGAAGACGAGACGCCACTTTTGCGCCTTCTCTTCTGGTCGTCGCCGTGTGAGCGTAGCCTCAACCTTTGATAATGACGTTATCTGCCCCGATGCTTCTCATCATAACTGAAATATAAACCAAAACTTTTAAGCTTTGTGTGATTTTATAAAGTGATTGCATTTGTTCTTTAAGATCATTAACGTGTGCACTGTTTCTTTCTCCGCAGCATCCCTGCATCACCTTTGGATAGCGCTGAGAAGGCTCTGCAGGTGGGCATCCAGCTGCCAGGCGGTGTCCAGACGGGGGCTCAGCAGCAGAACCAGCAGCTCCTCTTAACACCAGCGAGCCTCCAGCTGGCTCAGCTCCAGGCCCAGCTTACCCTCCATCGTCTCAAACTGGCTCAGGGAGGCAACACGGCCGCCGCTGCCAGCGTTCTTAATCAGTTTCTCTCCAATGTCAACATGTCCCAGCCCCTGTTTAATCAGCTACGGACCTCGTCCATGGTTGGGAATCCCCAGGGTGCCTTCCCGCTGGGGTGATAGGTTTCCCATCTTCAAATTCAGCTATGGGGGCTTTAGTGGGTGGGGGATTCAACCAAAACCCAGGGAATGTGAGACTAAACCACCCCTGTGGAGTGGGCACAAAGAATCAACAGGCCGGGGAGTACGGCAAAAAGTCCGGGTCATCTTTCCCCTCCGACACTGACAGACGTCTTCAGTTCAGCTTAGCTGGAGGGACGTCAGCAGCACCAGTCAGCGCTGGCGACGGACAGTACGCAGTGGGAAACACTCATCCCAAAAACATGACCAATGCTGGTTTTCAGAGAGATTTCTACGGGCAAGAAATGTCCGGGCAGCCAGCTGGGTTTTGTCCCAGCGAGCAGAAAATGAATGCTTACAACTCCACTGCTCGCAAGGAGGAATGGAAAGGTCATGCTAGCTTAACTCACACAGGAAAAGTTGATATGGTTCCTAATCCACCGACGGTGTGGTCAGCAGCTGGGCAGCCCGTTCGCTCACGAACAGAACTGTATAACCCAGAGGAGCCAACGTCTGAGCCCAAGTTGAACTGCAGCAGTGGGGTTTCCTCTCTGGGTTCAGGTGGTGCGCAGGGCTTTGCAGGCTATCAGCCCCTGCATGCCAGCGAGGAGTCCTTATCGTCAGGTAGCAGGACACTTCAGCCCTATCAAGTCAATGATTATTATGCTGTCACCCCCACTCAGCTGCCACACCAGTGCAGCATCTGTGACAAAAAGGTCTATAACCTCAAGGTAAGTGGACTGACCCGTCAAAATATAACAGGAATAACATAATTATCACCTGGTAGCAGAATGTTTGGAAGCTCATGCCAAAAATGCTCGATAAATGGATGGAAAAAAACGTGCATTTCTGTCTGAAACAGCTACATACTGTACAGTCGTACTCAAAATTGTTCATACCCTCCTATAAATGAGGGAAAAAACAGCTGCCAGTGAAATAAGTTGAAAATTACTAATATTTTATGAAAATCATGACACTGATTTTAAATTGTGGTTCAACAGAAATATTAAAAACAAACAAACAAAAAAAGTAAATAAACATGATGGGGCTCCTGAACTAAAATTTTTCCTTAAAGTAATATTTTAAGAGAATTAATGCAGTGCTTTCTGTAACGTCCAATCAGACGTCTGCACCTGTTGGCAGGTATGTTGGTCCACTGTTCATGAGCAAGGTGCTCTAATGTGAGACAGTTTTGTTTGTTTGTTTTTTAAATTATTCTTTTCAACTAAATTTCTAAAGCAATATTTTTTTCACTAAATAATAATTTTGTAAATTTTTATTTATTCTTACTTTTTTAAGTTTCTTGTGATTTTAATTACTGTTAAGAATTTAACATTTTCTTTACTTGGAGGGTATGAATAATTTTGAGGACGACTGTAACTATTGGGAGTGCAACGATACAAAAATTTATGGTTCAGTTTGGGGTTTTTTTTAATACAAAAAATAATTCATGCTTTTTTATTTATTGTGCTTTTATCCACGACGGCTTACTATCAGGGTCATACTTAAAGGTACGGTATGTAAGAATTACTGACATCTGATGGTAAAGATGAGTGTTGGAAAGAAAAGATGTTTTCTTTCAAATGACTTCATATTCCAGCATTGTTATGAATGTACGGTGGCTGTTAGTGGCCAAAATTCTCCCAGACATGAAGATGTTTTCATCTGAGTGGATCCAGTGGTCTCAGGTGTAGCTACGACTGTGCTATGAGTAACTACTTTTAATGCTTTTTAAGGCATTACTGATCCCAAACAGTTTCTAAGTCCCAGCTGTTACAGCAGTTTTAAAGTTCAGAGGGTTCTTACTTCACACATTATTTTGTCCATTCAGGGACACCGTACTAAAAATGGTGGAACAAATATGGCAGCTTCCATGTATGTGTACTCCCAGCAAGTAGATATAAATGAGTCATTCTAAAAAAAATATACATATAACAGCTATTGTAGTGAAGCGATTACGCATCTATAAAAACACAATTTTGAATTATATAGTAAATTTTTCTGCCATTGACCTTTGATTTTTTTACATGCTGTACCTTTAACTATGAAGCCCAGCGTAGTTCCAGACATCAGATCTGAATGGAGTCGAATGCAGATCCACTGAGTTTTCACCACAGAGCTCATCATCAGAAGACAAGTTGACAAAATAAATGAAAAATTCTATATTGTTTGATATTCGATACATGGTGGTCTCGGTTCAGTACAAATACATGTATTGTTGAACCCTTTTGTAACTATATCTTTAATTTGGTAAAACAGATAATATACTATCAATATTTTATATTGATACTGTGGATGTCTCAAATTCAGTTGCTGTATATTGATATACCATACCATTTTATTCCTAAAACACTTTAGAAACAATATACTGTACCCGCTGATCAATACGAAACAATATTGCAAGTATTAAGCAACATAATTGATTTCTTAACATAACTGGAAGCTCCAAATTTCTTGAAAGTGATGCACGACATGAAAAATTTTAACCGATATCAATAGTCAATAATTTTCTGCTATTCATGGCCGATACCGATATTAAAGCTGAAAATGATGTGATATTGATTCCTTGTGCAAAATTACAAAAATACTTATGTGTGTACATACAGAAGTGGTAGTTGCCAGGGACGTCATAATATTGCAAAGTGGGCGTGGCCTGGGCTTGATGTTTTTCCCATGCCCCACAGGTTAAATTTAAATAAACTAAAAACTAAAACAGCATTCCTGGGGTTCCCCACCAAACAGCATTGGGTAATTATATTGATAACTACTTTATTTACAGTTTGATGTATGTTTATTTCCTGATTTCAGAGAGCTTTTTCAGATCTGGCTATAGACAACAGATGAAAACTAGCCTTTTGACTAAATTTGACATATTTAGAAGTTTTTCCTCTGTTTTTTATATGCTTTGTCTCTATTAAATAAACAAATAAAATGAAAAAAAAATAACAGCTGTTATCGATATTCAGCTTTAAAGCCAATATCAGCTAATTGCATATGCAGTACAATCTCCCTGTGTTGTATCTTTCCACTGCACGAATATAAACATATGTTTTTTAAATACATCAACATGAGAATCCCCACTCGGGCAAAAATGTTGCGTTGGAGGAACTTCAAAATAAAGCTATTTTCAAAATAAAAGTGGTATTGGATATTGATTTTTGGCCGATTTTGGGCATTTTTTTGCATCGATTTTTTTTTTTTTTTGGCAGATGTATTGTTACACCCCTAGTAACTAAGAAGCTGATTCAAAACGTTGGCTCTTTAATTGCCACCAGCCAAGAGCTTATACAAGAGCTATGTAGGAGTTTGTGTGCAAGGACACACAGCCTGTGTATCTGAGCTGTTTCAGACTGTGTTTGAACACTGCGTGTTTATTTATGTGTTTTTAGGACTGGGACCAGCACGTCAACGGAAAATTGCACCTTCAGAACCGAACTTTGTACACAAGTGAGAGGTAAGTTTTTGCAGCTCTACATGAACTGGGCAGAGTTGATTGTTCTCCATTATTAGAGTACTGATTGACAACTTAACAGCTTACACTGGCAGCAAGCAGCTTTACATGGTCTATCCCGCTTCATTTTACCCCCCTTGCAGTTGAAATCAGCGTTATATGTTGGTCAGCGCAGTGGAAACCCCTCTTGTTGGAGGCATTTATCTTCCTTTTCGTTCTCCTCAAACAGCTGTCTTAATCTTTCTGTGAATACGAGCTCTGTCACAAGATATGAGCGAGCAAGGCAGGGGAGAGGCGGCTAAAATCAGCCTTCTGTGATTGTTGCAGCTCAGCGGTGGCATCAGCTGGAGCAGTTCACTATGCCAGGCCCTCTGATGGCGGTCTGAACTCCGGAGGAACGAACCCATTAGGTCGGGGCCCCCGCCGGGGAGCCAAGGTAGGATAACTCGTTCACCATCAACGAACAGCTTTACTTTGATTTTTTCAGCTCCTGAAGAGAGCGTAAAACGTTTCGGCAGAAGAATGAGAAACAGGCTATTTTCAGACTTGAGTGCGAGGCGACGTATTTTTATAGCGAGATATTTTGATAGTGTTTTGAAATCCAACAACCCTACAGCGCTGATACTAATTAGGGTTTTTTGGTGGTTTGATGATATCGTCACACCAAGCGTGTGGCCTTTATGTCTTTATTTACATGAGAAAAACGAAGCACCTGTTGGCTAAAACAGAGGTCTACTCATTTCCTCACTGTATTACATCTCCCCAAAGCTACCTGTGGGTGGTCCAGACGGTGTAACACAGTATTTGTGTTTAACCATCACTGTTTGAACTTTTCACTTCGGGAAGTGTTGCATCTCGGTTTCACTGAGGCAGCATGTGGAAACCTTCTCTGATCACTGATATGTTTCATTTAGAAAATCCAGCCAACAATGGAGTTTGAAGCTCCCTGAGACGCAAAGTGTGCAAGTAGGCCATCGTTTTCCGAACTTACGAAACAAGTTTAGGAAGTCTTGAAGTGCCTCAAGCTGCTGTGCTGGTCCAACTTTAGAGGATGACTGAGAACCGCCAGACTACAAGCAGTGCTAATTATGACAGCAAGCTTTGATCTAGTTTTTGTCATAGTCTTTTGTCTAACATGTTGTATAGTTTTAGTCATAATTTTGTCATCTTAATTAAATTACTTTTAGTCGAGTTTTAGTCTACGGAAATATCACATTATAGTCGGCTAAAATACAGTAGATTCAGTTGACCAAAGTATAAGGTTAAATGTAAATGAGTAAGTTTGAATGTAAACGCATATTACTCAGTTACTTACGGGGATGGGCATATTGATACCTGGAGTTGATACTTTGATACCAGCTAGACAAAATAATGGAATCTAAACTTTTTTGAGTATGGAGACACCACTGTACAGATACAAAACATGCAATTTGTTTTCACTAAGAGTTTTAGGCGATGAAATGATGTGAAAGCAGCCAGATTCTAGCTTCTGTATCACATCATGGTGGCAGCCAATCAGATGTCATGATGATGCTGCTCCTGTTAGTGATGATGATGTTTTTGTATCTTTCAGTGTTTTAATGCAGGTTATTGTACAGTGTTTTGGTGAATTTATGATATTATTTAAACATTTTATATTTGAACATTTTCAACCCGAATAAATTTAGATAGTCTTAACCTGAACTTAAGTTATTTGATATATGAAACAAGTTTTTAATCTTATTTTTGTTTAACTTCCTCATAAATATAATTTATTATTGTTTTAAAAGCATTTCTTTCCAGCACGTCAGTTCTCAAGTTTCATTTACATCTAATATTCCCCTTGCATTCAAGTTATTAATGCAAACTATACAATAATGTGATTTTCTTTTAAGGGACAGAAAGTATCGATATCGCTATCAAAGAAAAGTACCATAAACTACTGGTATTGTACTAACAGGAAAAATTTCTGTATTGCCCACTCCTAGTTACTAACATGCGTTATTCCGATCGTGATATGACAATGCTTCCCCCCAAAGAGTCAAGTTTTGACCTTATTGTACAGTATTTCATTATATGTTGCATCATGATCATGTTTCTGCAGGACCTGGTATTATCAGACTGATCACACCTTCACACACACTAGAATCAGAACCATGCAGCGATTTCTATCCACTAAAACCCGACTTTGCTGAATAAAAGTTACTATAAACATGAATCATTCACTGCACATTACTTTAGAAAAATCAGTACTGAAAATAAAACCTCATTCAATGACCTGGTGCATGCTGGGAGCTCCACCTTCAACACCGTTACTCTGTTAGTTTTTCCAAACCAGTGATCAAATTATGTGGCTTGCTGTTGCTGTTTTGTTATTTTGTCACATGAAGACATAATGCAGTATTTATTTATTTATTTTGGGTCATTTTTGAAAGTAAAATATTATTTTTAAACTGTAACAGTCCAGAAAGGTGAGGAAACCTCCAGTTTACCTGCCCCTCCCTTTGTTTCCCTCTGCACATAAACACTGTTTATGTTTTATAAAACCAACTAATGCTGAGAACGATGGTCATTTATTGTCATTTTTAGGTAACTAACAAAGTGACTTGCAATCTAGTGAACTTTGAAACTGAAGTAATCAGTAAAGTCACTAAATTCCTTTGTAAAGAAATAATCAGTTTGAAGCAATCTGTGGCAACTGGCCACAACCTTATTTGGCTATAACCTTATTTAGAGAAGCTAAGCCAACCTGCCAGTAGCTAGCGGTTGAGTTTGCTAAAGGCTATCTGTTAGCATCATGGGCACTTCACACAGTGAACTATGTTTCTCAAAAACAGAAAATAAATAAACTTATAAACTTATAAATAAACAGGTAATGACAACGTTGTGGTTGCCTCCTTCAGTGTTGCTGCTGAAGGGTTTTTTTGTGTTTTTTTGAGTAAACAATTCAGCAATGTTCAGCAGTCAGACTAGCTTGACTCATGCCATGTATTAGCTGGGGGGGGGGGGGGGGCTTGATCGTGTGCTCTACTTGGAGAATATGAATTATGTAGAACGATAACCTATGTAAAATGATGATATGCTATCTGATTCAACCATTTTAGAACAAAAACAAAGCTTACCGTCCATGAACAGGGACTGTGATGCTCACTCTTGACATTCACATGGCCTCATTAGTGCACAGCAGATCATATTAGACCCCCAAAACCTCAGAAAAGTGAAAATTGTTGTCATTGTACCTTTAACAAACTACATTTTCTCTATATCTTTTATTGTGTCGCTATAATAGGAAGCAGTGTAGTATTTTCTTTCCACTTATTGCTCGCCAGAAAATTCTAAATCCACATTTTTCCCGTGTTTTCCACAGATGTATCCTCAGGAGCCAATGCGTCATACTTGCCAGCAACAGCTATGAAGACTTATCCCATGTCAGAGACGGGATTTGCCTCCCACCAGCAGGAGTCAAAGGTCAGACAAATGTTTTCTGGATTTTTTTTTTCCTCATGATTAACTGGGATTATAGATCATATTTTTTGACAGGTTATAAGGAAAACTAGATATAAGGAGACAGCTGTTTTCTTCAGATTTTAATTACTTATTGTGTTTTACTTTATGAAGTTGTGATGAAAGGCTAAAAGGGGGTCTGATTTGTTTAATTGCATTAATATACTCAGTGGTCACTGGTGTTCTTAAGGACTAAAACTAACGTACTATTTTATTATACTGTATTTCCTCATTTATCTTTAGTATTTTGAGCTCAGTTGTGGATCACAGTGAATAAAGTGTGCAGCGAACAGAAGATAAATGTTTTTTTTTAGTAATAAAAAAGGAGTCAGAGGCCCTTGCTGACAGCTGCAGAGGTCCAACAGCAGGAATTGTCTGACCTTGACATCTCTTTCCCACCAATCTTCATCGTTAGGGGTAAAAGATATTTTCAAAAATTCTACTGAATAATTATTGATATAGTTCATATATTCTCTTTTTATTTATATCAAATAACTGTCCATTAAAACACAGGCTAGAGTTGAATTTGTAAAATTATCCAAACTGGATTTTTTTTTATGTTATTTTCAACTGATAAGTAAAATAAAATATATTTGTTCATTGATTTTAGAGAAAGCAAAAGACACAATATTTTATTCATTTTTCAATGAGGTTTAAACTTCCTTTGTTGGACTAGTTTCTCCTTATAAATCTATAGAGACACTTAAAGTTAGCGTTGTTATAAAAAAAAGAAAGATTGAATTTATAACCCCAGCTTTGCGAGTACGAATAACACGAGAGTAAATATCAGGTTTTCCTGTAGAGCCGGGCCTCGTGTGACAGTCTCCTGTCAGTTTGCCCGTCTAAGACTGTTCCCTTTTGATGAGACCGAAAAACAGCAGCTGTCGATAGGCGTCCATCGTGAAGGCAGGTGTCTTGAAAGCATGGAGCAGATGATGGGTGAGGTGACAGGCGCCCAAAAAGACGCTCAGCAAACCTGCAGATAGACCATAGAGGCACACAGCGTTCATCTTTCAACAGTCTGTGAACTTAAACTTATGCCCGTGATGTCAAAGCACATAGTTGTAGATTAGTATAGCATACGCCTTTATTTAATTCATGTGTCTATTTTTATTTTGCTGTCGTTTTCTCAAACTTCCTGAACAGTCATTGGCCCTGCGTGCATCCATGTCTGATAGTAGCACCGCTTCAATAAATCTGATTATTTAGTTAAAAATGTTATTACTAGGGATATTCGATATTGGAGTGTGTACCGATATATGATATACAGATACTGTTCAGTTTCTTAATTTTCAATATCAGCTGATACAGAAGTACGCAGACAACAGTGAGGTTGTATCTCTCATATTTTGGAGAGATACAACTGTATTCTGCTCAAGAGCAAATATCCCAAAATATCCTTAACTCAGCCAGAGGAGTTTATTTTGGACATCAGGCTGCCAGATATCAGATACTAGCAGGTATTAGCCAACATGTAGCTAATTCTAATGTTTCTGACAACTTGTTAACTTAACCAACAACTTAAAAACAGACATATTATAAGTAGCTTCAAAGCAAGTCAGTCTGTAGCAGCAGCAGCTGCACCGTAGTCAGATGACTCTGAAAGTAATGCTGGGAAATGAAGTTCATCTACAATAACAGTGACTTATCTACATGCTGGACCAATGCTAATGGAACAAGATATCACAAAATTTTGAGACATACAATAAGATCTCGCAGGATTTTATTAGCAAAAGTATCAGTATGAAAAAACAACACCAAGGTTTTCCCTGATATCACATCTTAATGACGATATCAGCTGATAATATTGGACATCTCGATCTGTTTCTCATGCTACACCTCTCTACTACCAGAAAAACCTTTCCCCAAGTTTTGTTTTCTTTTTGTTACAGAAATTGATTAAAGTTCAGAGGTTTATAACTAAATTTTTGCAGGAAACAAATAATAAGAAACGTAATATATGACTTTTACAGAA